>JASSUY010038699.1:0-28194 GCA_032466535.1 Forpus xanthops | reverse complement strand
GGTCCCCGACCCTGCTCGCGGGAGGGCTCGGCCGGGCGCGGGGCAGCGCCCTGTCCTCCCGCCCTGCGGGTGGGGGTCCGCCCCTGCCCCCTCTGCTCCCTTGCTGAGGAGTCTTCCCCGGGCGCTCGGGAGTGAGGTGATTTCGTTTTCGTTGTATGGGAGGGCGACCTTTTTCTTGTATGAGTAAGAGGTTTATCGCACTGAAACGTGGACCTGGGTTCAGAAGTTTCCTCATTTGCAGCGGACTCAGTTCTGGTTTTGTTTTCGCCCTGTTTGCTGGGAAGTGTGGATGATACTTGTAAATGTAAACTCAGCCTCAGCTGGGCTTTAACCGGCAGCACGTATGGTTTATTGTGAAATACGGCTTGGGATTGTGTTTCTCCTTACTTAGCTTGAGAAGTACGTGCTCAAAAAATGGTGACCATTGACCCCAAAGCATGCGAGTTTATTCTGTGTTGTATATAATTGCCAGTTAACATCACAAACTGTGTGCAGTGGGGTTTGCCTGGGACGTGCATGCATAGTGGTGTTAAATTTAGTCATCTGTAAAGTGCTGTGGTAATACCCTACAGTATTTGCATGCAAAGTGCCTGTAGCGTAAATCAATTAACTTTACAGGCTGATCCTGTGAAACGTAGAGGAAAGACCCTGCAACTGTCTGTTGATGTTTTAGCCTTATTAAAACCCCATCCCTGTGGGGTGCAGTGTGCCCGTGCGTTAGGATTTGACAGATACGGGGGTGATTCTGTTATGTTTAATATTTTAGTATCAGTTTTGGAGCTGGCTTTGAGAGCATGGACCCCTGATGGGGCTGGGATTTCTCTAGGACATGTAGGTGATGGCTTGAAGTTGCATTTCCTTAATTGCGCAGATACATAATCAACTGTTGCAACCTGGTTATTTTTGAAGAAACAAATAGCTCAGCAGTACTTTTACAAAGCTAGTTTTGTTGTTTAAAATGTGCTGTGGAGTGAGTAAACATTAAATGGTGGATACGTTGTGTGCAGTCATTCATATATGTTCAATTAGTAACAATCTAATTGTCCTTAGGGATCCTGATGAGAGGGCATTCATTTTGGTAGCTGTTACGTTTTTGTCAGTTTTAGTTTTGTCATCAGTATGTCTGTTGCTTTATATTGAAATAAGGTTTCCCTTAGTTTCTGATAGTAAGCAACCATTTCATTCTGTATGTTTGCAAGCCAGGTTTTCTGCCTGCTTTGAACCAAATGTGTAATTCTCCCAAAGCTCATCACTATTACTCTGGTAGGGGAAAACACATTTCCAATCATTCCTTCTTTTGAAATTTAAGCTAGAACATTAAATCTTGACATTAAAGTCAAGAGAAATTGTTTTTAATATCTGCAGAGCCTCTTGCTTTTCAGTCCTGCTCCTTGGTTCAGTTCCAGTGTCCTTCTGAAACACTAGTTTAGTGCCTTAATCTGTCACTGAAATGCTGTAAAAATGGATTTTGACTATGTGACCTCCTTTTTTTTTGAAAAATCGTTGTAGCAGTTGCTGCTCAGAGGGAGGGGTGTAGGAAGGAAGGAGGCATCAGTTGCTTCCTTCTACATTTTTACTTTCATTTTTATTGCCTGACGTTTGTGGGTTGTGTGTGTGGTTTGTGCCAGTTCAAGAGCTGTGAGGTGCTGCATCCCATGACTTGTAAAGGCTATTCAGTAAGCAGCCACCTTCATGCCTTTTGAAGAGTCGAGTCACAGCCCAAACAGCTTTGAGTTTGCCATACATCTCAGTAGGAACAAGGTAGAGCTCTTGTACAGATGATGTAATCTGGGTTGCTGCAGTGTGATGTTTTGAAGGTCTAAACTCACATGTGTATCAAGTCAGTATTGTTGTTTAGGTTCCAAATGCACAGACCTGCTTTTAAAAGTCTTTCACTGTGGAAGAGTCTGGGGTGTGTCTTTCTCAGGGTTCTAGAATGAGTGTTTATAACTAAAGGAAAAGGGTTTTCAGTGTGTCACTCAATTACGTTTAATTTAGGATAAACATTAACGGTCTTCAAGGTAAATATCAAGTTTGTCTGCAGTGAGAATAAACTTAGATCCTTTTATAGATCACATGAAATAAAACAATTACCATTTTCTTCAGGTCTTGCCAACATTTTGAAGCGCTGTGTTTTTTGGGGGGCTCATGTCATGCATTGTAGCTATTGGCGTTCATCACAGTGGCTCAGAGAGGCTGCATGTAGTGAGCTCATAATAACATGCTGTCTGCCTGTAGAAAACTGGGACTGTGAGTCTAACTTTCCTCTTCCAGGTGGAAATGGGAGTCCTTTTCAGCTTGTGAAAGCCTTTGTGTCTTCAGTTTGCAAGCCTCCTTGTGAAAGAAGCAGCACAATTTTGCCATTGTGCTTGTACAGTTCACTTTTAAACATAAAGTCAAGTTATAACAAGAATAAGATTGTCTTGTTATCTCAGGGTCTCTGAGCAAATTACCTTTCCTAGGCTAAATACCTTATTTATGGCCTGTTTTTGCAGAGCTTTTTACCGTCAAATAGGCTAACTGAAGTTCTCTGTGCTGATTCACAAAAATCAGTGGAGGTGTGCCCTTCCCAGGAGCACTCCTAGGTTAGCAAAACGTGCAATAAACATAGCTAATGAATCATATTCCAGTGACATCTGAGGTGGAGTTTTGATCTGTGAGCCACCATTACACCTCTTCAAAGAGCCACAGTTGTCAGATCTTGACTCCTCATGAAATGTGAGAGGTGGGAATAAAGCAGTCTTTGTCAGGGATATGTTATGGATGATCTCTCAGGGTAAAAACAGACCAATGTGGAGTAATTATATTTAGGAAAGGATCTAAGGCTGCTTCTTTGAAGGGAGCTACTTTGCTTCATGACCCTTTCTCATGAAAAGTAAACTGTCTCCAAACATGTATGATTGGGAGCATAGATCTCCAAGAGACGTGCCAGAGATTTCAGTGAAATGCTTTTCACAGTTGCCACCCGCTAATGTAAAACAAGCCGTTCTCCAGCTGAGATCCATAGCCAAAAGCTATGTGGAGAGGTAGTGGGTAGTTGTGAAGGGAAGGCTATTTCGGTGCTGGATAGTTGGAGTACTTATTTGATGGTGTACGAGTGTGTGGTACCGAGATGCACCTTCAACTGTTGTGTTTGGAGGAGGCTGTCCTGTCCCATGTGTGGAGTTACTCCCTTCTGTGTTAATGTGGGATGCAGTCGAGCTGAGATGTCTGAAGTCCGCACTGTTGTTTTCTTGGGTTGAGTTGTTAAAAGGGTATCTTTAGTACTAAAAACTGAAAACGGATTTGAAGAGTAAATAACACTTCACATACGTAGTGAGGTGTGCTGACGATTGTTGTACCCTTCCTGTGCTCATTCTGCTTCCACAATTGCACGGTCAGACATTATGCAACTGGTGAACTCTGTGACAAAACCCAGGTACATGAGACCACACCCGTACCTGCTATGGACGGCCTGGGATCTCCAGTATGCTGGAAGCTAGTGCCACCAAAGCCCTCCCAAAGAAAGGGGCTCTCAATAACTTTGGTATTTGAAAAACAATTCTGAACTGACTCAAACACCATTTCTCAGTAACGGGAAATATGGCTTTGAGCACTGTATGATTGTTCTGATGCAGAAGGGAGAATACTGTTTCATTTTCCCTTTTTGAAACTGAGAGTTGGCAAAAGAATTTTTAATCAAATGGAAATACCTTGCCGAAAAGCAGAATTGCTCAGGAAATAGAAGACATGAGCATACAGGGTTGTAATGTTGCAAGGGTAACTTACTGATAGTTCTTGTAAGAGCTAGAATTTGTTTTGGTTTTGGGTGGTTTTGTGGCTTTGTTTTGATAAAGTCATGTTTTGGTTTAAGTGTTTTAACACTTCTCTGTATGAGGTTCAGAAAATAAAACTGTTCCTTATCAGTGTTGTGGAGCCTCTTTATCTTTGTCATGCTGCTTTTAGAGAGCATGTTTATAAATAGGGAAACCCAAATTGTAAACAGCAGGGAATCATGTTTTAAAGGTATTTCGGGAGACTTTTGTTCGTCTTTGTCGTTTAGTAGCATTTTGGGCTTGATGAAGAGTCTACTGAAGTCAGTGTGAGCTGTTAGGCGTATTCCATATTCCTGGATTGCACTCCTGCAACTGCTTGTCTGCTTTTTCCTATCTGCCTTGGTTTGTTAGAGAAGTCCCAAAACTTGAAAGATGGATGGACAAAAGAATTGCAGGGTTTTAAGTGACTCAGCTGCATTTTTAGCTGATGTAACTTTCCTTTTCAATTTCAAAAACTGAATTTTGTTCTGAACAACACAAACGATTACACAGTATTGAAAATCAAAGTTTTAAATCATTATATGCGTGCTTTTCTGACCAAATTCAGCATTATATTTGGAGATCAGGCACCACCTCTGAGACGTTTTCTCCATTTGTGTGCTGTGTGTAATGCTCTGAATACAGCCAAACTACAAACAGCCCCTCTCTAGAGAGCGTGTGCAGTAAGGCTTTTCTGTTTCACAAATGGGGAAACCCAGTGCAGCAAGGTCACGTGCAAGGTTGATAACAGTGGGCATGAAGGCTGACTGAAGTCCTTATTGCAGTCCTTCAACCTTTAGTTACGCTCCTCACTTGCTCCTTTAATTATGTTGCTTGATGAAATGAAGAGGCGGAGGACAAGGAAAGGACTTAATCTATTTACTGTCTGCCTAGACTCTTAAGCATTATTTTGAACTAGATATCTGGACTGTATCCTTTTACCACATAAAGTAATTTTTGTCCCTTTGGTCTTGTTCAAGCCCATGTTAAATACAGTATTCACTTTTAAACTGTTCTGTTTGAAAGTATTTAGTAGCTCATTCACTTTCTTAGCAGTACGTTTATACTGTAGTTGTGTCTGCCTCTGGAGCTCTGAGGCAGTTAGAGCTTTACTATGGGCCTTGATACTTACCAGAATTAAAAACCAAAACACCTCCCCTCACACCCTTAAATTATGAGTGGGGAATCTCATGGAGCACTAGATATAAAACCTCTAAAAGCATGACTTAGGAGAATAATACTGCATTGTATTTGTGGGGACTGTAGAATGAAAACCAAGCTATTTGTAAGCAAGTCTAACATGGAATTGATTAGTTAGAAGTGACATGAAATCCTAAACACTTTGGGTGTAAGTGATTTCTCTGAGAAATGGAGTCTGTCTTAAGCATTGGAGTTCAGGCACATCCTCTGCCGAGGTAGGTTTCTTTCTCTTTGCAGTCCTGCCTGTGTGGGAGGAAAAGAATTGCCTCATTTATCTCCATCTATTCCTGTTTGGGGGACCCAAGTCAGCAGCAGAAGCACAGGATATAGTCCTGATACACTGAAGTAATTTATCACCTTTTTGAGTCTGAAAGTGAATTTCTGCAAAGGCGTCACAGGTCAGTTTAAAGAGGAAGATGTCCTGAATTCAGCTAGTTCTTTAGTATCCTTTAGATTGTTTATTTCCCTCTCTCGTGGTGGACTTGAGGAAAAATGGGGAGCAATTTTCATGCTGGTTTTAAACTTTCTGTTAATTTCATTACAAAGTTTTACAATTTGGAATGATCTCTGTGCTGGATTCTTGCATTTCGTAATACTGCATCCAGTTTTTTAACCTGAATCTCGTTATGAAATCAGGTGTTCAGTTCTCCTGGAATGCGAAGCAATGCTTTTCTGATCTGCTCTATTAGCTTAATAACGCACTTGAATTGTGGAATCACAGTATTCCCTCTTTCTGTGCCTGGGCAATAGTTCTCTGGGCCAGAAGCAGTGTTAATGATATCATCTGAACTTGTTCTGCATGGAAGCTGCACTCCCACTGGGGCACTGTGGGAGACATTTCTGTCCTGTTTATAATGTTTTTAATGTAGTAAACCAGAAAATTGTTCAAACCCATTTTTATTTCCTTGTTTTAGAGTGAAGGTGCTTGTGATGTGTGTTTATTTATGCTTAACTACCTACTGGTTAATTAGCTTATTTTGTTCCCAGTATTTGATATGTTACATCTAGCGTGGAATGGGATTTATCCCTTCTACATATTCTGGAGTAGTGGTTTGCCAGGACTTCACAGTTCTGTATGTGTAGGAAGTGAACTGCTCACAACTGAGTTACTGTCCTGACCCTGATGGGAAGAGATGGTCTGATTCAGTCAGATGCTGCCCGAGCTGCTGCTCTGAGCACTCAGCACTACCTTGAGGCTGGATTTGCATTTTCAGTGGGCAGAAAGGATCCCCTATAGCTGTGATAATAAAGGTTATTTTCTTTTGAGTATTTTGGGTTGCTGTGTATCCCTGTAAATGTGCTTCATGGAATTACTGGGTGATTTTAATATGTTTTCTTGCTTTAAGGAAATAGGGTAATCCTCTTAGCCTTTTCTAAAATAAAAACCCGCCAAAACAAACCGCCCAAACAGTGCATGATGTTGCGTAAATCTAACAGCAGTGGAATCTAGGGATTACTCCACAGGTCTGGACCTAAATAGTTGGGTGCAGTGTGATGAAGATTGTATTGGGCATCCATTCAATGTCCAAGACTCCAAGGTTAAACTTCAGTATTCTGAGTATGCTCTTGCTTTCGTGGGTGCAGTGGGTGGGAATGTAAATGTTCATCTGATGCGTGGCTGTCATGTGGGGTTTGTTGTTTTTTTCACGTGCATTTGGAAATCTCATTTTCCCTTTGGGTTTTTATCATGATGGTAAGTTTATGCAAGAGATTACAGCAAGTATTAAATCTCTGCCAGTCAGATGCAGAAAGGTTTGACTGAAGGTGAACATGGAGCTCTTTTAGGAAAAAAAAACTGGGCAGTTGAGCACTCATAGCAGTAAAACTGATCGTTCTGGGGTTTCAGTGCACAGTGCCTTTGCTGTAGTTGGTGTTTTATCAGTGATACATAGTTTAGTTCTGCAAAGGGGCTAGTGCCCAGTGAGGAGCTATGTGCTGCAGAGTGCTCCAGTGTTGCTGTATAAGCAACATTTTTCCTAGCCTATGTGGACATGCAGGCGTGTGCTTCAGTTTTGAAAGCACCAGGAAAGCTTTGTATTTAACTGTAGAGGACTTCTGAATTTGAATTCAGTTAAATAGAGAGAGAACTGCTGAATTCAGCAGCAAAGGGCTACAGTTGCTGTTTGGGGGCAGGGAGAAGTGAAACCTTGAGGTGTTACCTAAAAGGTCTCATGAAATACCCCACAAAGTGGTTGCTATAGTAGGGCTTATACATAATTTTATACATAAAATGCCTAAATTCTTGTTTCGGTGATACCTGGATCACCAGCTGATCAAAAGTGGCTTGACTGGAGCAGAAAGGTACCTTGTTCAAGAGTGAACAGCTATGAAGAGAGGTATCTTAATATATACTGTTATAGTACAAACCAGAAAGCTGTGATTTCTAAAGTTACTGGTCTAAATAGGGCTAGTTTGCCTTAGATTGGTATTTTCCTGAGTTTTATCAATTTAAGCAGATGATGCGGGAATTTGTTAGTTTTCAGGTGAAGTAGTTGGATTGTTCAGTGGCTTTATCTGTGTTTAAAACTGTTATGAAGTAATTCTTCCAAATCACTGCTTTCCTTCAGACCCCTAAGATGTACTTTATTTCTGTGTCTCACAGTTATCCGTAGCCTGTTACCAAAGGCACAGGTTTGCATTTCAGGTACAAAACCACCTTTAAATGCATTTTAGTTTGTTGTGCCTGTAATGGTGTTAATAACAATGTGGGGTTGTATTTTCCTTTCACACACACACAAAAATGGATTTTTTAATCCCTTGACTCAGACTTTTACTTCTCACAGCACACCATTTAATTTCTTGTTTGTACGGTCTGCACCACCGAAACCTCAAACTTCTTGATGTTAAAGAAATCCACATTGACCTCTGTTTTGAAAGGTGAACATGAGCATCTTTCTCAATGCTGTCACTAACTTACACTTTGTTTTTTTCAGGAGCTTGAAGAAATCCGCAAATGTGGAATGAAAAACTTCCGTAATATCCAGGTTGATGAAGCTAATTTATTGACCTGGCAAGGGCTTATTGTTCCTGTGAGTACAGATCACTCCTTATTCCAATGAGCTTTAAAATACAATGGGGATCATTTCTACCTTATAAATCCACAGCTCAGTAGTGCTTCTGGTGACCATTAGATAATGTTTGCACCCTGACAATCTCTTTGATTATTATAAACCCTGGCTTTCGCAGCTGTGGGGTTGTTCATAAATACAGTGTAAGTTTATTCAGCAGCATCTTAAACATACTCTGGGCAGTGAAATATGGTCCTGGATTTAGTTCTTGTCTCTTTTCAGGCCTCTTGTGTGATCTTCCTGTCTCCTTTTATTTGAGTGTCTTCTGTGTTTTGTTTTATCCCAGACCGATAATGTTAGGAGGTGTTTCTTACAGCTAGCCTGAAGAAAAAATCCATATGCAATTGAAAGGTCTGTGGTCAATACCTATTTGGATGCTTCCTTATTGTAGGCCTGGTCCAACACAGGGCTGCAGCTGGCAAGCACTGTGGACTCTGCTGGCACTGGGTTACTTGGGAGGGGTGTGGGAAGTGGGGAGCAAATGAAGTTTGTGGCTTATTACATTATGCTTAAAGTACAGTATCTGAAAAAGATATGTTTTGTTTACTCCTCATATATTTTTAATCAGTTGGCTGTATTTCTAGGATAAAATTGAGTATTGGAGAAAGTTTGATGCCAGGAAAAGGCTTGGGGCTTCAGAAGTGAGCTTTTAAAGGGAAGTCTCTTTATTTAGACATTAATTAATGCCAAAGCAACTCAGTTCAATTTTTTTAAAAGCACTGCAGTCTTGTAAGAGAATGTTTGATAGAAGTAGATAACTGCTGTATCAGTCAAATAGAGGGGGGAAGGCAGGGACTCTACTACGTAGAATCCATTGGTTGAAAGTCAACTCGGTTTTTCACCTCTTGTAATTTCTGCTGTCATGGCCCATGCTGCCTTTGTTACATGAGCTACTTCTAAGCTTGCAGCAGTAGAGGCTGTGCCACTTCTGGGCACTGTTTCTGCTTTGCTTGGGGGCTGCCTGAATGGTCATGCTGAAACCACAACCAGTGGGCAATCTGTTCTTGTATTATAAGACCATGAGGAATCTCTTTAGCAGTGCTGCTGCTTTGTTAGTTGGAGGCCATTCCTGAATTCAGGTCATACAGGCTGAGGTAATAGCTAGGCCTTTGCACTTTAAGTACTGTAGAACACGTTCAGTTTGCTGCTTACTTATATTCCTGAAGGAATTCCTTGGAGTGGTTGAGGCTGCTCTTGCAAATAAAGCAAGCAGGATTTGACATTAAAATGAGACAGATCTTTAATAAGCCACTTGGATATTTGTGGTTCATGTGTAACAGTTTGCTGCTTTGATGAAAGTGTGAAGCAGTATAAGACTGGTAATAGGAATGATAAAGGAAAACACCAAAATATTTATTCCTGTTAAATCCTCAATATGTGGTGTACAGCATCTCTTTTAACAGTTTCTGCTCACTAGAAACCTCCTGTTTGTTTTGCAGAGGTTCACAACACTCTAAGTGCTTAGATGCAGCAAATCATGCTTCCTGCCTACCTTGCAGTCTGTAGCAGGCCCTGTTACAGAGGAGATAGCCTTAAATTTATTAACGATTGCTAAACTGAAGAGGGAATTTTGTCATGAGATTACAATTCCTGTAGTAATTAATTGTTGTATATGTTCAAAGAGTAGTATATAGTTCATTATTTGAAGGACATGCTGTAGAAGATGCTTTAGTCTTAGCATAACTTTGTAGCTGTTGCAATGCTGCAGTTGATGGCTTAAAGCTGTAATGCACAAGCTGGTTGCAGGTTCAGTTTTGCTTTTGAAGGTTTACATGCTGCTTCCATTTTAGAAAATGTTCCTGCTTTGTGTTTAAAGATCCGTCACTCCTACTTCAGCCGGGCTACTTTAGCAGTTATCAATTATTATACTATAACTAGGCATTACTTTGGTCAGCAGCTTAATGAAGGTGTGAGAGATGCAAAGGTTGATATTTTTACCAGTGTTCATCCAGAATTACTGTGAAAAATACTGCTTTAAAAGGTTTGGTTGTATGTAACATACTTTGTTCTTCTGAACCACCGTTAGTTCTTAAGGGTGTTTGCTCAGTTGAGAAGCAAATTGAAGACAGCTTGTCAACTCCTTTTGCTATTCTGTAGAATAAGATAGTTTATGTAGTTTGTACTGTGTGTGGTAAAGGTACACTGTTTGATTTCAACATCAAAACAAGTCTATCTGCCCCAGGCTCCTTGTTCTTGTCAGGTACAGTTGGCATACTGTTTCATGTCACTTAAGCAAAGCTGCTTGCTATGGACAAACTTTTGCAGACTAAGAATACTCCAAGTGAATGTTAGTTATGTTTGTCACTTGTGGTTTAGGATTTATAATTCTGCTTTTCTCCCTTGTAGGTGTCAAAACAAATGTAACAAATAATTGGAAATTGGCTGCTTAAATATTCTGATTTGTCTGTTGAAAACACGAGCAACGCTTTACATACAATTTTTTTGTCCAATTTATTGGTGAGTTATAGTGAAGGACTGTTCTGGCTGAAAGTCAAACAGAAAATGGGCAGTTTTAAGCCAGGTCAGTTCCCAGATCAGTTCAGTGAACATCCTCACAAACTGTACTATGTGATGGAGACAAGAGCAAGTGAGCTCCAGTGGGAAGAGGGCACTAACTGCTTAAGTTGTCACCGCCACCACAAGTTACTTGTTAAACTTCCAGAGCTTTTAGGGTTGCTTGGATAAGAAGTGGTTTTTCAAGCCACAACAGTTACCTGTCCTCAAGCACAGAAATCATTGCCATACTTGTTAGAAATGCACAGCCAGGTGTCTCCATATGGATGAAACTAAAATTAAATGTGTTCTGCTGAATAATATTTTAACAGAACACTCCTCACCCCCAAACTAGTAAACCTTTTTCAACTCCTGGGGTGGATTTGATTGCAGGGAGTGGTTTGGTTGCTCATGAAGAGTGTGTGTGGTTGTACTTCACCTGGACTGGAAACTCTCACCCCTTGATTCTTGTTCCCAGAGTGTTTGGAAAGGTTCCATGCCACAGTTACTGTTTTTGGTGCAGAATGGTGTTTTCATAAGCTTTACATGTAGCAATGGTTTATTTTTCTTCTGCAGGTAGCATCTGAAGCACTATCAATGGTCTCACAGGTTTCTAAATGAGATTCTGGGCATTGTTTTTTCTGTTGCAGCATGAAGCACTACTTGGCTTACTTCAGGCTTCTCTCATCATGCTCCTTCAACAATGATCTGATAAGAGTGGGTGCTAAAACTGCGTATAAATTCAGAATGTTCTCATCAGCAGACGCAGTGAATATCTATCTTTAGTGCTGTTGGATACTCAGCACATTTCTGTGTACTCAGCACAAAAATGTTCTCGGAACATACAGGGAAATCTGACAAATCAAATTGCTTTGCTGTGTTGTGAGACACGTAAAATAACTAGGTTTAGAGAGAGCAATTTTCCTTGTCAGCTTCCTGTTTGTATCTTAACGGATTTACACTGCTTTTTGGAACACCAAGTTGGGAGTGAAGCTACCTATTAGATAGGGTTTTGAGTTTGGAGTAAATGGGACTGGATGTTTTCTTACCAGTAGAAATGTCAGCTCATTTCAGAACAGTGGTAAACTGTTTTTCCGGGGTGAACACCAATGTAGAGGCTGTCGTGCCTTTCTCTTACCAAGCAGGTTTTTATGTTTCCTGACACACAGATACAGCAGTATGCGTTGGAAGAAAGTGCCTTTAGAAGAGGTCATCTGATTGATAGAAGGCTGGAGCATGCTTTTACTTAATTGTATGCATTAGAATATGCCAGATCTTGACATTCTGCCTTCCTGTTGCAGGACAATCCTCCGTATGATAAAGGAGCCTTCAGAATTGAAATCAACTTCCCAGCAGAATATCCATTCAAACCTCCTAAGATTACATTTAAAACAAAGATCTATCACCCTAACATCGATGAAAAGGGGCAGGTTTGTCTGCCAGTAATTAGTGCTGAAAACTGGAAGCCAGCAACCAAAACTGACCAAGGTAGGACTCCATGTGGAGAAAGAACTGGGTATCAAACCCTTTGTATTGTGTTTAAATGTAAAGCTTGTCAGCTGGTCACTGCTCCTACGGAGTATTCATAATCGCAAGATTTGTGTCATGAGTCAGGTGCTGTGAGCAACTCTTGAGGAACCTCATTTTGTTGTTGGAACGTAAGGTGATGACACTGACGTGTGGCACTGCCTCCTCCAGGAAACCACAACGCTCTTCATGACTGAGGAGTTTGTCACGGGCGTGTGCTCAGGGTATTTTGTCAGAGGGTTATTTCCTGTTTCTTTTTAAATAGTAACTTTATAGTTCAGAGGTGTTCATGACATTCCTGTACCTAAGGACCTAAACCTGAAGGCTTTGTGTAGCTCTCCGCCGTGTGGCTCAGTGATTTGAACACAAAGTTTGAAATACCCAAGTAGTCATAAACAAAATCTGATATCATAATACAAATAAACTCTTAGATCTTAAAAGATCACTGCTGTGAGGTTTGCTGCGTAGAGTGCCTTTGGGTAAGAATTCAAACAGTTCAAGGAGAAAAGTTTCATCAGGTTCTGTGGCAGACTGAGAGTGGGATCTGAGTTGGGTTTTATTTCTGTTGTTCTTGTGTCCCTTTAGTTGGGGTGAGAATTCCATGGTTTTGGTCAGGTAGTGATTGGTTTGATATATAGCATTTATTATTTTACCTATAGAACCTTGAACCATGTATTTGTTAGTAACGCTAATTCAAATGAGTAGCAGCTCTGTGCAAGAGCTTCAGTGACATAAGTGTTTTGCTCTGTAGGAAGAGGTAGTTTCTTCTTTCAGTCCTCTGTAAGGTTATTTTCACTTGAACTGTGTTCCTGATAGTAGGCAATGCTGTATGTAAGATTGCTTTTGTGTGTGTGCTAACAAAACTACTCAGTTTGCATGATTTTGCCACAAAGATAAAATAGGAAAACTCCTTCAGTTGTTTCAGTAAAGGCCAAGCAGTTGAATGCTGGGGAAAGCCAAAGGGGCAGCAAAAAGAACCTGTGAAATAGGTCAGTGAGCATCTTACCATTTGTGGTTGATTAATCCCTGATTATACAGGACAAAGATCCTTGGTAGGCACGAAATGGAAATAATATGTAGCAGGTTTCTGTTAACACCTTGGCACTTGATTTAATCTTAGGAGTCTTCCTTTGTGAAGTAAAGGAGCCGTATGTGTGCCTAGCTTGAAATGCAAGTGGCATTAGTTGTGGAACTGCTGAAACAGTGGTTTGCATGCAGGAAGCAGTCAGTGTCTCCCAGAGAAAAAGCAGTTCCTTTTTTAACCGAGTGAATAAAAGCTGTGCTAAAATCAGAATCTGGAACAAACCCTGGGTACCAAAATACTGCAAATCTCTCAATTTCTGTTGTTTTCTGCCCATCCATCTGTCTTTTAACTCTTTCCTCAAGAAGCTGCTTCAGTGTCAGCATCTGTTGTTACTACATGGTTGTATGAACCTGCAACAATGTTATTACAGCCCTGCTTAAGTGCCTGTTCCTTTTTCTCCTGAACTCTTCTGCACTGAGAAATGAACTCCAGTAATGCAAGGTGATCAGTGCAACATCCAAATCTTTGGTTTTGATAGTCTGCTGTTAAGAACAGGGAGAGATGGGGTTCAGCATTAAGTCACTGATCTGCCTTTCATGGACTAAACATGCATCTTACTGCTGTATGTTCTATTAATTTATGCTTACTATTAATACAGACCTTTGTGATGGTATCATTTTAAAAAGCCGTGGGTATCGAATCATCTCCTCAACAGCTTGTGTGTTAACCTTAACACAGTAACGCTTTCGCTGTAGTGCTTTAGCGAGTTTTTTCTCAGTGAGAAGGGATTGTTGCATGTGGCATTGATGCCGGTTTCATAAGTAATGATCAATGTGATGACAGCTGTCAGAAGGCAAGAACTTGCCAGTCCTGGACGAGTGAGCTAGTATCATTTATAAATTCCTTAGGTAGTTGTGCAGTTTAAGCTCTGGTTTATGGTAAGAACTGTTCCTGTTCAGCAGTATAGTGACAGGTGTGTTCCTCTGGATTTTGAGTATTTGTTTGTGAGGTGTCTTCCCCATACCTATCAGATCAGGGTGGAAAAGAATATGAGCATGAAAAAATCAGTGCTCTTAAAGAAGCCACTCTGGTATCTGCTGGAGTGACAAGCATTGTAGGAACTGACACTGCAGAACTAGGGAGGACCCAGTTGAACTGTAAAGTGGCAGCTTCGGAACAAGTGATGGGCACGGCTGAATTGTGGAGCTCCCTGTGGCTGGGGGGGCTGGTTTGTTGGGTGAGCTCAGGAGGAGGCAGCTGGCTGTACCATGTCATGTACAAAGGTAACAGTTCCGTTCCACTTGCTTTGGAAACTCTTGGGGTGCTGCTTTGTGTTACTCTGGGTAGCCCAAATTTATCTCAAAAGGAGTATTGATATTGGTGCACAGCAAAGTGTGTTTCTGTGTCCCCACTTTCTGCCTGGTTACCCATGTGCCTGTTGGACATGAGAGCTGCCCACTGTGACCTGTCTGGCTTTAATTGGTTGGAAGAATGTATATGGGGAAAATGTAGCAATAAATGTCCCTGTGGTGTGAGGTTCACTGCCTGAGTGTCCAGTACTGCTCAGTTACTTTGAAAATGACATTTCCTTTGGAAGTGATGGGGAATGTTGATGAAATGGCTGTACACAGGGGGTGAAAAGCATCCTGTAGTTCTTACCTATGTGTTTGCTCAGGGTATCTCTGCCAGTGGATGCATTTGACAGTTCAGAATAAAGGGAAGAGATGTGCCCTGTAAGTAAGAATTGTAGATAAAGCTGAGAAATGGTTTCCAAATGCGGTCTGGTTACAGCTGCATTATTGTGAGAGGAAAAATGCTTCTTGATGGAAATCCCCTTGGCATCCAAGCCCTTTTAGATGGACTTGTCCATGAAACACAGGCTCTTCCTTAGCCATAGTATCTTGGAAGCGATGCCAGTTACATGAGAAATAGTTTGTAGTGTGTTTTGGTTTCCATTGAAGTTTTGTTTACAAATACAATTTTCTGGCGTTCATTCACAGTCATTGAACTAAATCTTGGCATATTGCTATGGCTCACTCATACCCGGGCTCATGGGATGTATTTAAAGGCAGTTAAAGCTCTTTTCTTACTGGGGAATTTTGCTTACGCTTTGCTTTTTTCCAAGTGAACCATCTTGGCCTGACGGTGTTTATACTTCTTTTGACAGTAATCCAGTCCCTCATAGCACTGGTGAATGATCCACAGCCCGAGCACCCCCTTCGGGCTGACCTAGCTGAAGAATACTCTAAGGACCGTAAAAAATTCTGTAAGAACGCTGAAGAGTTTACAAAGAAATATGGTGAAAAGCGACCAGTGGACTAAAACCTGACACAGTTGGTGTCAGCAACGTATGATAGAAGATCGGAGCAGTGCATTTGAGACACCCCGTAAAGCAGGACTCTATGGAAAATTGACAAGTGCCACCTTCCGGTGTTAACTTGTGGCTGTTACTAACTTTCTACAGTTTTCTTAATCAAAAGTGGGCTAGGTAACCTGTAAAGAAAGGATTAAAATTTAAGATGTTCTAGTTCTGCTTTCTTTGTTTAAAAATCACTGCTTCAATATACTTTAAAGTATGCTGTTTTCTTTCTCTCGTCAGAATTTATCGAAAATATCTTAGACTTATATTCTGCCCTTAAATTGAAAAGGTTGCGGCTGTCACTTATTTTTTCAGCAGTTCCCACTATCTTGAGTTCACTCAATTCTCTATTGGATTTTATCCCCCTCCCCAAGCCGATGTCTTAGGAAAGAACATCCCAGCTCTGGCAGAAAATGATTGAGTGTTTGGCAGTTTTGTTTATTTTCCTTCCAAATGTTGCACTGTGCTTTGTGGGACTTGCTGCAAGTTCCCCTTCACTTCAGTTTGTAACATAATAAACCAACAGATCCCACAAAACCAATCAGAAATAATGTCCAGGTCTTATGTAAATCTGGCTGATGTTACCACCAAATGTTTATTAAAAGGGGAAACCCAAGTTTTTGTGTGCGTCATTGAATTGAAGTACGGCTCATGTCCTGCTTTTGGAAAACTTTGGGGAAACAAATTCTGTAGCAAGTGAGTAGTGGAATGTGATTATAAACTTCTTTCACTTCTGTTCCTAACACCTCTGCAGAGCAGCTGGGGACGCGCACACACAGAACAACAGCCCAACCAGTTCAGAAGAGTTTCAGAAACTGGGGACCAAGAGGTACCAAAGCGATAAAAACTGTTTTGTGTTAAAAATTGGTCATTTGGAGATGTGAATTTTGAATTCAGGTACTAAATCTGGCAGCACTGCTGCCCGTCTTGGAACACTTTTCCATCAGAATGTGTAACAGATATCCATGTATTAATGGGATGGCACTTGCGCCACGTGCCAGCCCAACTGCTGCACAGCTCTGACTGAGGATGGGAGGAGAGCAGGGCTGAGCACCAACCTGTAAGGGAGCGCGCTTCGCTGCTGCTGCTCCTGTGTTGTGAAACCACGCAGGTTAGATGATGTAATGAGTGCGTCAGGTCTCATTCTGTCATTCTAACCTCATCAGGCAGAGCTGTGTTCCTGCTGCTGCCGGGCCTCCTGCACATGCTGAAGGGGGAAGCCCTTTCTGCTCAGAACTGCGCGTCCTTTACTGCGCCTGTTGCTTTCTGCCTGCACCCCTTCTTCCCCAGCCTAAAGCGTGACCGTAGCTCCAGTCAAACTGCCATACAGTCAAACTGCCGCCTCCTCCCGCCTCTTGAACTTGGGTAGGTTACTAAGCAAACAGGTTTATCTCCAAAAATCCACAGGGATCGGGGAGCACATATCATTGTGATGTGCACAGAGTTAGGAAATCCCTCGTACCCAGGTGGTTGTCTGCACTCCTAAATTCAGATTTAATACAGCCTCTGCCTTTGCAACCTTTCAGAACTAGTGTGTCAAGCAGTAGGTCTCTTTTGGTTTTAATGTCTTGTATATTTGCTATTTCTTCATTCATCCCTCTCATCTGGCTTTCATTTTGATTTAGTGTAAACAATGACAGCCCAGTACCTCACCTCTGAAAGTACTTTGTTTTTGTAAGTTAGGGAGCTAAGACATTTTATGTTTTAAGTGTTCTTAGACAGATTCTTTGGCAGGTAAATAAACCACATTCACCTTATTTACGGAAACTTGCATTTCCTGAGTGTTTTCAGGCTTGTGAGAGCACTGTCTATTACCAAATTTTCACATCTCTGTGTCTTCATTTGCAGAAAGTTGGTACTGATTTTGTTTCATTCACGCTTGGATTCATAATAAAACAATGCCAAATTATCTGTCAAGCTGAAGTGTGTAACTTCCGCATCACGTGAGTCACTGTACCGTTCAATCATGTCTGTGGGCATGGAAACTCGCCATCCTTGAGGTTTTATTTAAAACAAGACTGTAGCACTAGCTGGCTGCCCTCGTTACTACTCAATCGCATACTTTCTGGTTGTGAGCCTCTCAGGTCAAAGACTGCGTTTCTCTGATCCGCTGTGACTCGGATGCCGTTGAAGGGAGCCGGAAGGGCTGTGTAACACAAGGAGCTCCAGTCGATCCCTGCAGGCCTACCACAGCGCTACACCGGCTATTCCAATTTCATCTGCAAAGGTCACATAGAAGACAGATGTTGCCATCAGTTCTCTGGGTGTGTTCGGCATAGTTCACTTTCTAAGCTACGAGATGTGTAACCCAAGTGATGGCTTTTGTTTGTAGGCAGCCCTCTGCAAAAAGACAGATCAGATACTGTGCTGTATGCTTGAAGTCTGAGGAAATAAACCACAGTATGAAGTCCTATGTTAACTCAGGAAATCAAGCTCTTGTTCTCTCCGGTTCCCTAAGCCATGCTGAATTCTAAACGTGCAGTTTAATATCCAAAATACAACATGCTGGTGAAACTACACCCAGGAGTACTGGTATAGGCTTCCTGCAATTCCATTCTGCTACCCTAATAAAAATTTGCTCTCAAAGGCTTTGTGGCATGGTTTTCTTTTCCGAAATGGGGGTTTTAGACTTGTTTCAAGTATTCTGGTACAGTGATGCTGTAGAACCATTGGGGAACTTCCTCCTTTATCTCCGTGCACTTTACGCTATTTAAAAGTTCCCCATTTCAAAGTCTTTTAGTAGCTCTTTATTAGTTTCGCTGTTTAAAACTCCCTCATGTTTAAAAGAACACAGGGTTTAATGCCGTTCATTTAAAAATAAGGAATTTGCAAAACATAACTAAGGTAAGTCTGCTGTTGTGTTTTGGTGTTCAGCTAATGGAGCTCAGGGCATGGGTAACGTCCTGATGGCTGTGATGAGAGCACATGCATCAGCTGGAGCCACTTAACTGTTTACCAGTGTCCATTAGAACATGGTCACAGAATGTAAGCTGGGTTCTGGTATTGAATAACCGGGGTTTATGCCTGCATGATAGCAAAATACCGTCGGTCACTAGATGGCCCTCACGGGCTTTGCTGTGCCGGGAGCCGTGGCTGCTCTGAGCAGGTCTGGTCCCTCCCAGGGTTTATTAGTTCCCTGTTACCACAGAGCAGGAACTTCGACGTGGAACACCGACCGGAGCAGCTTCAGCCATCGAGTCCCCCCAAAAGACTCTGCTCTTTGGTGCAGCAGAGGGGGTGTTAAAAACAAACTTGTATCAAATTAATTCTGTGATGATAACTTAGGAAGGAACCTGGAAACATTTCTAAAGCAGCCCTGCTGCTGTATCTTTGATACTCATACAGAGCAAAGCCTTCCTCAGCTGTTTTACAGGGGGGCTAGACTGGTCCATTATGAACAGAACAAGGCAACTCGGCAGCTGCAGCAGCAGGTGAGTGCATTTACTTTGCTCTCCAGCTGTAACTAAAAGCAAAACCTTCCTGCAGCATTACAAAGAAAAAGACCTGAGTTTATTTTTTAATTAAAAAGAATGATGATCATATTGACATTTTTAGTATTTAAAGAAAAAACTGTTTGGACAATAATGATTACATTAAATCAGTTTGGGGCAGAAAATGAGCATAAACAATCAAAAATATGTATTCCCCTGTGAAAGCCGCATGTCAGCAGCACGGCTGCAGTTAGACCTATTGGGATGACTGGGACTTGCTCAGATTCAGACACCCTAATGACAGGCATGAAGATGGACAAACACATGCACCTTCTCCATTTGGAAACTTGCTCATGGTTGGTCCACATCTGTCCCATGCATTTTCCCTGAGAGGCAGTGGGCAGCGCAGGAACAGTTGCTGGGGAGCTCTCATGTGCAGCAGTGACTGAAATAGCAGACGGGTCAACAGTTGCTGTTCTTGCAAAGTCATCAGAGAGGAAAAAAGGAAAGCATCTCTGAAGGGGCTGTGGCTGATGTTACTGTCCTGCAGTGGCTTCATGCCAAAAGGCAGCGTAAATAGGAAGAGCTGTAATCCCTGCTGGCTGAGGCTGTACATGGGATGTGGCTGCAGATGCCACCATGCTGAAGACATGATCCAACTGTTCTGATGAGATGCTCCGAAGGCAGCGTGCACCTTTGTGTGCATCTCGCCAGATACAAGTGAGATGGTCCCTGTGCACTCCTTGGTCTCACAGCAAAGCTTATCTTCATACAGCTTGCATCGTAGGAGCTGGGTCTTGGCTGCCACACTGTGCTGGAAGGTTGCAGGAGAGGTCTGTCACCTTCAGAGCAGGGGCTGTGACCTAGTATCTGCTGGTTGTGGGGCACAGGGGTGCTGCCTGTAGCTGCTGCCGGTGGTGTTCTTCCATGAACACTGCTGCTGTCCCCAGGCTGTCCATTCTCCTGTCAGCTGCACCAGGAGGTATTGCACAGGTAACTGTCTTGCAAGTCTGAAGGAAGGCGTGCATGGTTGCTTGCCTAAAGATCTTTGAAGGAACAAAGTTGAATGTTCCTGGCTTTGTAATGGCTCTGCAGCTCTGGATTAATTAATGTCTGGAGTTCATAGAGGCGCTCCCAGGACTGCGAGAAGTCATCCGGTCCTTCCCCACAGCCACCGACGGGTGGGACACTGGGGTATCCAGGGTGCACCATCAGTTCAATCGTTACGGTCCTGCTCTGTGGTGTTGGGTCTGTGGGTGCAGGTGCCTTGGACATGAACTCTGTGATGGCACTGTCGATGGCACTCTGGATATTACTGACAGACATGTTCTTGCCCATGGTGGTCAACCCTATGTAGATGTCTGGCCACCTGTAGCCAGAAGAGGGAACACTGATATTAATGCTAACAAGGTGGTTAGAAAAGTATCCTGTGGGCTGGGAATCAAAATTAAGCTAAAACTGCAGACAGAAAAGGGGGAGGGGGTTCAGTCTGACAGACAGGCCCAGCAAAGCCCCAGCACTGCCGCTATTACTGTATTTACATGTGCTATGTGACAGCACAAGGGCAGTTTGGCATCTGGGAGCTTACAGGTTCATTTTGTTGGCACAAGAAGGAAGAGAGAACTAAACTGAGCAATTCTAAGCTGTCAAACTAACTCACCCAGCCAATTAAAGCCTGAACAATAGCCATCTCTAGTTAACAACCCTTGCCTAAGGGGAAACAAAAAAGTGACTGAAATAAAATAGACACCAATCTGCTAAGAGAGCATTCTGCTAAAGTGTATCAATAATGACAGACCACTGGACTTGCCTCCCCTTAACAGCAAACACTTCTTTCTGTCCTGCTCCTTAAAACCCTTTCTGCACTACTGCAGGGAGATGAGAAGTTGCTTCTTGAAAGCTTTCCCTAGATTATACTTTCAGAATTCCACTCTGATGCAGCACTCATCCTCCTGCCATGCCGGGTGCCAGCTTCACTAGAACGCCTGAGGAACGTGCCCTGGAAAGAATCATCTCTGTGCAAACAAAACTTACTAAGCTCTAGTGCCCCCAGCACTTCTGTTCGCCTCTTGAACCTTCTTCTAATCCCCAGAGTGGAAAGAAAGGTGGGGGTCAGTTCTGGAAAGATGCAATCAGGATCTTAAAGCTTTACTACAAAAAGGATGAGTAACGCCTGCCTTACCTTATTCCATGACTTGTAAACACATCCACTGTGTTGAAAGAATCCTCTTCCACTCCCAGGTAAAACTCCATCAGGGATGGTGGAATCCAGTCACATTTATGGAGGCCTGGCTCTATCGGGACACGTGTGTACTTAATCCCATATTCTTCTAACACCTCTGCAAATATGTGCCTGACCTCTGGGAGTGAAAACACAGACACTATGGTCAGAAACTGGATAACCAGCTCATCAGATCCCTGCAAGCTGTTAGCAGAGAGACATCTTTCCGTTCCATGTCAAAGAAAATATAATCCTATTTGGCTTCTACTGAAATGGTTTTCTTCATCTGGATGGGAGCTGCTTTCTGTACTGGAAACATTACTCCCTCAATATCTGTGTAGATGCCTTGTTTTTCCTTTCACCACTGAGCATTTGGTCCAGCAACCCCTTCTACCTTAGCAGCTCTGGTCCTTGAGTGCACCAGAGGTGACTGCACTGCCAGGAACAAGTTCTTCATCGAGTCCCTGCACAGCCAGATTTGTTGTGAGAGTAAGTTGGCAAGAGCAATGACATCCATAGGCAGCTGAGTGCTGGTGTGGGGAAATCTGGGTGGCTTTGTTCTCTGTACCACAATTACCTTATTTGCAGAACAGGGACAAAAGATACTTGCCTATCTCTGTAAAGCATGCTGAGACCTGCAGACAGAGATCAGCGTGGAAACACAACAGACAGGATAGAGTTCTTCTAGCACCTGAAAGACTCAGGCTTTGCAGTTTAAACTGTCCAGTCTGCTACTGGACTCCTTGATGTGGGCAGAAGCACGCAATTAGGATGCTGAGGTAATTATCAGTTCTAGGACAAAAAGGTGTAACCTGGTCCATTTGTGCCATTAATCCCCTTGTGATGCTACAGAAAGACCCAGATCACCAAGCAGCTAACTGGGGCCCAGGTGGGAACATTCAAATTGCAATTGTAGAGTAGGTAACATGCAGTGAGATTTACTGCCCAACCAGGCAGCTCTGTGGTAAGGGGAATTCAGTCTGAGCTGACTCTCATCTCTGCATTGTTGGGAAGAAGACTCCTTTCTTACCTGGGAGGACGTGTACATGCTGGTGCCCATCCATGTGAGGAGGTAGGTGACCTGTCAGCTCGTGGAACAGCTCTACTTGGGCCTTTAGCTCCTGCTTTACCTGCACAGTATAGAAAGGTCAGAGTAAGCCTTCCCAGCAGGGTGAGGCCAGGAGGGCGCAAGAGAGACCTGCTGGCTTCTACTTGTGACATGGCTCTGGGAGGCATAAAGTGCTATGATGTATAAATGGACATGCAGTGCCCAGAACCTCTCCTAGGCATGGTCTCTGTGGTGCTGGGTTGTGTGGATGGCACGACACTGGGATTTTCTGTGTTAGAAATATTAGATATTTGAATACCCATTTCCCTTTAGAACTAATGTGGAAATGGCTGCTCATATCCTATAGGGAGTTTTGATCACCATGCATCCTTGAGTGAATGTGGAAATGGCTGCTCATATCCTATAGGCAGTTTTGATCACCATGCATCCTTGCTCATGGGGCAAAACCAGCCACCTCCCTAGAGAACAAAATCCTCTCATGAAGTGACAAAAGGCTTACTGCCAGCTTAGCACTTCTCTGTCATTTTCCTGTTACAAATGTCTAGGTTCTTTGTAAGTATCTGTTCCAATGCCCCTTCTGTCCTCTCAGATAAGTAGTTTAACAGGACGTTAGTGTATGCAGGTACTTAAGCAGGGAGAAATGAGTTCTCAAAGGCTGCAGAGCCTTTGGCAGAATTAGGCTCAGGACCCAGAAAACTAGCTCCAGCTGCCCAGATTCAAGATTCATCTCTAAGCTTACTCACAGCTGGGGCCTTGGGAAGATCTTCAGCTGTTATGTGCTGAAATAAATGCAGAGTCATCTGGGTCAGGAAAGCAAGCTGCACGATTGTATGTGGCTTTCTCCTACCTCTGACATATTCAGGAGACCTTTTGATAGTGCTGTTCTGAATCCCATTTTTCCGTGGAAGAATCCATCCCGGTTGAGCAGTGAAGAGTTTGTTTTGAGCACCTCACACACAGGAGAGCCCTCAGAGAGGTTGGCATGCAGGCCTATTGGGATGTTGTATCTGTAACAGAAATAAAATATATGTTAAGCTTTGCACCTCTACCTCTCTTACTGTACCTGAAGGCAGAAAATAGCAGTGAAAGATTTAGATTGATCCAAAAAGAGGTTATGTGCTCACTGAAGTACATCTTTGTATCTCTGCCCTTCTAGAAAGGAAAGCAGAACAACACTAACCAGAGCAGAATATCTCCAGCTAGAATCCCTGTGCAGTCTGCTAAGGGCCAGTCTGTGAGACTCCCAGCTCTGTTTCCACCCTCACTCGAGGGGAGAGCAGCCATGAGGTGTCATAGACTACTGCTGTACCTGCATGCTACTAGTAACTGGCAGATAAATCTGGACCTTGAAAACCTTTCTAAAGCACTTTGGTAGCCCTTGCTAGCCATTCCCTCAAGCTGTTCACCCTATTAAAGATGCTACATTTATGAGATATTTGAGTTTTACTTGACAAGTTATAAAGCTTCCCCTAAGTAGAATCCAGTCATATATAAACAGTGCCCAAGGCAGCTGTTATGGCAACAGCATAAGCTACAAGTGTAAATGCTCTCTGACTTTAAGGGTTTCCTTAAAGGGTCCAAGAGACTGCAGCTGGAACTGCCTGCAGTGTCCGGGTTTCTGTCTACTGGTGCAGAAGATCACTCACTGACTGACAAGGCTGAACTGTGCATCCCTCTGGCACAAAGGATTTCTGCAGGGAGGCCCAGCGTAAGAGGCCTTGCTAGGGGATCACAAGGGTACAATTTATTTACTAGTTGCACTCTGCAACATTTAAAAAAGCAAACAGTGCAGTGTATTTGCAGAGCTCCTCTCAGCCACAGGCTCTTCTGAAAGTGCTAGTTTTCTTTCTTAGTCTATGCTGTGGATTCCCTTACAACAGAAACAGGGCCTGTGAGTGCTCAGACTTGTGCTGAGTTTCACTAGTGCTTCAGCATCTGTGGCCAAAACGATGGTTTAAACTTTTTTCCAAGACAACCCTTGGCCTCTGGCTGGTCCAGTAGGTAAATGACAGAACTGCAATGTTCCTCTGCTGCCCAGTCTTGAGTCATGATGCAGAGTTAATTTCAAGGCACCAAGCCTGTGGTGCTTTAAATCCTTCCTGGAACTTCTGCATGGAGCTGTTAAAACTGAGCATGGCCTGTTCCTGTTACAGCCCTTTGTACAACAACTCAGAAAACAAAAGCAATCTCCACTTAGGCAAAGTGTGCAAAAAACATTTTCCCCTTCTGTCTGCTGCCCTGGAGCGGACTAGTGAAACACCAAGTAACTCAGGACAGGTCTGTGGATGGATTGGACCAAGCTAGTCATTTTACCTTCTTCCAGTCCTAAGGGTTTGGCCCTTACAGGACTGAAACTCTTTTTTTCCTGGCTCCTCCATCTCTCGTGCTCCAGGTGGATGGTATAGTCTGTTGCTAGATACTGCTCCTTCTCAAAGACATAAATGTTATGAGTTAAATTGTATGGACAGCTCTGTGAAACAAAGTGAGTCCATGTCTTTCCAGTTTACTCTACAATTAGGGAGCTTGAATGTTTGCTTAATGGAGCAAAACATCTTGTGGAGAGAAAGGTCCTCTCTGGCTTTTCTGACTTCTCTTTTCTGCAGCAGGGCCTGACTATATAATTGATGATAAGTGTTCATCTTGTTTTCATACATGGGACCTGAGCACACGACATGTGCACACTAACTCCTTGCAAATACAAGAACTGAAAGATGCTGTCATTGGGAGTGGGAGCTCTTCAGCAGATGGCTGATGGCAGGGCAGGAGGCAGCCACAGTGCAGAAGGAGTGCCGTGGCAGGAGGACTTCTTCATCCTGTGACCTGCTTTGCACTCTTCATGAGCTGAAAGGTGGAAGGAGAGCCCATGGTTTTATTTTGGAAGTCCACCCCAGACTCTTTACCATGTCTCTGGAAAGCTCTAGCTGCATCAGCTGATGGCATTATTTGTACCACAGTCACTGCTGTCTACAAGAAAAAGGATTCATGTGGTACCATGAATCAGCAGATGGGAGATTTTTTGTTGAGCACTCTCCTCCTCATGTGTTGTGGGAGGGCAAGAAATGAACAGCTGAGCCTTTCAGCGTTGTCTCCCAGGAGCATCAGATGAACTACCTCCAATTGTGCAATGCCTCACATGCTGTCAGGGAAGCTATTTCCAGGAAAGGCAAGCCCCTCTGACAGGTGTGGGACACCAAGGAGCCAAGCACTGCACTGCAGAACATTAGAGCTGCTCCTGGGCCTGAGCTGAAACCAGACCCAGAGCTGGAAAATGCACAGAATGTGGAAGTGCAGAGAGAGCTGCCCTTGTTCTTGCTGTAAGGGGAGACTCTGACTGTAATACTAGAGCATGTTTCGGAGCTTTGGCTAACACCAGCTGAATATCTTAATAGTTTTTTCTTAGAGTTAGTCCTGGCTGGTTTGACAGACTGTCTATGCTGAGGCATCTAAAGAGGAACTGCTAGTGTTTAAAGGCTCTGGAATGCAGGGACTGAAATCAAAACTCAAAACACAGCACGTGAGGAACTTGATCAGAAATATTCCCCTGTGGGAGATGCACAGAAGCAGACATGCTGGGAAGGCTGTAAGGATATGGGAAGGACAACACAGAAGGCGCAGCAGGATTCTGTGGCTAGCTAGCATTTTTCTGTATTTAAATATGTGCTTTCCCTGTGGATCCAGTGAGCCAGATGATGCCCTGCTTCAGCACCAAATGTCCTGTGGCTGGTATTCATTCCTAATAGTCCTGACACTGCATTAGTATCTGATATCCTAAGTGCAATGAGATGAAAGCATGAGCAAAACTTAAAGCATTATAGTAATTAGCCAAGGTTGTACCTTGGAAAAAAGGGCTTCAGTCATGCTCTGCTCTGATCAAAGGCTTGAGCTTTAAGACTGAACCAACAGGCTTTTTTCCCCTGACTATTTACAAACATTGCACTAACTCTTGCTCCATAGTGCTCTCAACACTGAAATGTAGCTTCTGCAACCAAACAGAATGCCAAGGCATGATGTATTGTAAAAAAAGGCATGGAGAAAAGTCACTGTATGAGACTATCTTGGAAAGGATAGCATCTTATAACAAATGCTACAAGGGGCAACAAAGAGTTCAGTCTGGAAAGATTTCTGAGACAGCAAGCCCAGCCTAGTCACCAAATAGAGGAAATGCGATCAGCTAAACTGCTTCCTTTTCAAGTAGTTGCTTGTTTTGCCACACTAGTGCTCTGAACAAATGTCTCTGCTAAGGCAATGTGCTTTTGTGCTGTTGCAATCCCTGTTCATTCATATCCTTAGCAGTAAAGTGACCCTGGAAACTGTTACTATACTGAGTCACTCTTTAAAGTGCCCACCATCTTTGCACGTTTCTCAGCTTGGTAGATGAGCTTGGATGCCCTGTCCCTTCCTGGCCACACAGCAGGCACTCTGTGCAGGCCCTGCATTCCTGGGAGCAGTGGCTGTGGGAATCATGCAATCCACTGAGCACAGGCCCAATTGTCTTGCTGAAGGCTGCCCTTTTCCTTCATGGGCAAACAAATCCCACTTTCAATGTCCTGTTTGTATCCTTATCCAGGAAATTACTGGTTCATCGGGTTTCAGCCCAAGCGTGACAAAATGAAGAACCTCACATAAGTATATCTAGATATCCTGCTCCAGTAAACATCTAAGTATCTCAAGCCAGACAAAGCCAGGCTGTGCTTTGCACAGAAATAGTATACTTCTCAGGTTCTCAATGTTGGCATTTGTATGCTTCCCTACCATCCCACTTTCACCCTTCAGCAAACGGTAAGATCTAACTGTCATTCATCAAATAGTACCTTGTCTTGCTCCACTACTGCTAAGGACTTATTTCTGCTGGAAGAAACACTCCAAAGCCTCTGTAATGTTAAGAACTGGTACTGTAACATAGCTTAAGGATGTGACTTTCTTTTTAATTACATCTTTGTATCATCTGAAGCTCCTGTGTCCGTGACCTTACATCAGCAAAAAGTGCTGTTGCCAGTAAAGTTAATCTGATCTTGGATTCTAGTTTAAGGCCTCAGCTGCAATCCCACCTTTAACTCAAACACAGTTGAGCTATGGAACTGTCTTCCAGGTGATAAACAGTCAGATAAAAGGGTGATGAGAAAGCATGAGAGATTTTTGGATTAGTCAGATGTTGACTTGGGAGGGTCAGAATTAAGTCACAATTTACACACACAGTTTGCAATTAGTGTTGATGAGAAAGGAAGTGAAAACATAGACAGCAATTAAATGTGGTTTTGTTAGATTCTTCTGCTAAATGTACCCAGATGTTGTGGAGGCTTCAGCTTTTGTGTAGCTGATGTTCAGCATTTAAACTGCAAAAAAGATGCAGGAAGACTGAAGTTGTGTTCTAAAATATGTCACTTTTCGTCAAGTTTTTGGATAAAATCATCTGGAAAAGGGTCCTAATACTCAGTCACGACTAAGGTGGTTGATAGAAAGGAAGAAGACTTAAGAAGACTTAGGTCTATTTCTGCTTTTTCCATATTTCTTAGGAAGAATAGACCTATTAATTTCAGGTACAAAATAAACCAATCTCAGGGAAAGGCTCTGGAATAATCACTAGGAAGACCAGCTGACTTCAAGGTGTGGCTTGATAAGCAGAAAACTGAGACTATACTATATGGATAGCCAGGAAGTTTCAGCCCTGTAAGGAAAAAAGTTTCGAGTTACTGAAGTACAAGCCCCACAATGGCAGTCTGTTCCCTGACTGCTGCTCTGGTTATGTACTGCTCTAGCAGTTGCTATCGGTAAGTTTGTCATTTGGTGGTGGATCAGGCCTGATGATTCACAATGCTGAAACTTCTCTTTTGCCTGAAGTAAGTGGGGTCCCCAAGATCCAGAACCTTGGTGTTAGGGAAGGTTTATTTACTGCTGTTTCCCCAAGGCTGGACGGTCATGAGTGGCAGGATGTGTGGGACAGTATGAGCGAGTATATAGTCCACTGGGCCCCTCCAGTGCTTTGGAAGCATCGAAGATGGAAGGCAGCT
>JASSUY010038697.1:7895-37117 GCA_032466535.1 Forpus xanthops | reverse complement strand
GCCAGCTCATGTTCATTTTCTCATCAACCAACACCCCCAAGTCCTTCTCCTCAGGGCTGTTCTGAATCTCTTCTCTGCCCAACCTGTAGCTGTGGCTGGGATTGCTTCAACTCAGGTGTAGGACCTTGCACTTGACATGGTTCAACTTCATAAACTCAGTGGTTTTGAGTTATGCTTCTCAGACATTATCCACTGTCACAGGGTTACTGTGAGCAATTATTTTAGATGGATTCTGGTGGAACGTGCCAATGCTGTCAAACATTATTGATCATCTGGCTCAGGTTTATTCTTACTTGTGTACTAAACGAGCTGGCATTTGTTTTGGCTTGTTTTGTCTTCTGCCAGAATCCACGCTGTCTCCAATGTGCTTTTTTTAACGCTCTCCTTTCAGCTGTCTGCTTGGATGGGGCCTTGGTTTTCCATTGGGTTCAGTGGGCTTCTGATCCACACCCTCTTACAGGTACTTCTCTGAATACCCAATTCTTCTTGTCAGCAGTGGGAGTTTTATGCAAGGACTTGTACAGTTAAGTCAACAGAGGGACAAACTGTTTCAAACTAAGTATTCCTCAGACTTATAGAGTTTGCCTGAAATCAGCATTACACCAAACATTGTAATGGCAACTGTCTGTATATCCTCCCTAGATTCTCATGTGAAGAAATCATTGGAAGATGCCCAAAAAGCTGACAAGTTCTTTTGGTTTTGTTTCTAGTTTTTTTAATAGGGAACATCAAATGTCAACAATATCCTGCTTACACAATACTGATACAATCTATGGCCCAGTACTGTTATCTCTTCCATCAGCTACCATGGGAGCTGCCTGAACAATGAGTCTTTATTATGTGTGGAGCATTTCTTACCATCTGTGTCCCAGAACACTTAACAGAGTTAGATAAAACAGTCTCAGTAAATAACAGCAGAGAATAAATAATTTTTAAAAGTTTAGTCAAAGGAAAGAAGAAATAAATTTCTTAGACTCACAGCACAAAGTGCAGCAGTAAATGATGACATGTATTGCTCTCAAAAATACCAGGAAATTAGAACAGTTTTTTTTCCATTTTCCCTCTGAAATACCAGTGGTACTGCTTGAGAAGTCTAAAAAGAATTAGTATCATAAACAAGCATCCTGAAGTCTAACAGAGGCAGCCATGCAGAATCTTAAGTATTCTGTTCAAGAAACCATCAGGTCCTGAGGTAACAAGATACTTAAGCCAGCCCATGTGATTAGAGCTATCCAGCTGTGGAAAGCAGGGCATGTATTTAAATATTTGTTGAATTGTGAAGCTCCTACTAAGGAAACTATGTGTTACAGTTGGAATTACTATCACTGTTTAATTCTGTTTAAAAGATGCATTGTTTAAGCTACTTTCATAGCCAATGATGAGAGAGACACTTGAAGGACATTCTTTCTTCCTTGAGGAGCTTCTAATATAGGTGAGATGATTTACCCTATACATATGCTGACTTTTCTCCATGGGCTAGAAATGGGGTCCAGGTAATTAGTTTCAATTTCTCACTTTAAGATAGCTAAAATCAAGGGAGACGGACACATTTACTTTTTCTACAACTTTCACTGCAAGACAGGTGCTCGAAAAGGTTGCAGGGAGAGCTTTTGTATGGCTCAATGCGCAGGCCAGGAGTTTGCATTGTTTTGGAATTGGAGAACTTTTTAATTCTTCCACCACAAAAAGTTTTCCTGCACTATTACCCAGGACTAAGTGAAAAGTTAGTTTAGAGTGAAAACAGCATTCTAACCATTATAAGCTCATGGTTGAACTTGTGGCACTTGTGTGTCAAAGCTGCAGCAATGAAAGACGCTGAACAGCTGATGTCATCTACCTGGATTTGTGCAAAGCATTCAACACTGTCACCAATGACATCCTTGTCTCTAAATTGGAGAGACATCAATTTGAAAGGTGGACCACTCTGTGGGTAAAGAACTGTTTGGATGGCCGCATGCAAAGAGTTGTGGTCAATGGTTCAATGTCCAGCTGGAGACCAGTAACTAATGATGTCCCTCAGGGATCGGTGTTGGGACCGATCTCATTCAACATCTCTGTCAGTGACCCTGTGACAGTGGGACTGAATGCACCTTCAGCAAGCTTGCTGATAACACCAAGCTGTCTGATTCGGTCGAAACATTCGAGGGAATGAATGCCATCCAGAGGAACGTTGACATGCTTGTGAGGTGGGCTGTTGCCAACCTGATGAAGTTTAACCATGACAAGTTCAAGGTCCTACACCTGAGTTGAAGCAATCCCAGCCACAGCTACAGGTTGGGCAGAGAAGAAATTCAGAGCAGCCCTGAGGAGAAGGACTTGGGGGTGTTGGTTGATGAGAAAATGAACATGAGCCAGCTTCAGTGTGTGCTCTTGCAGCCCAGAAAGCCAACTGCATCATGGGCTGCATCAAAAGGAGTGTGACCAGCAGAATGAGGGAGGTGTTCCTGCCCCTCTACGCTGCTCTCCTGAGACTTCACTTGGAATATTGTGTGCAGTTCTGGTGTCCTCAACCTAAAAAGGATATGAAAGTGTTGGAAGAAGTGCAGAGGAGGGCCACAAGGATGATTAGAGGATTGGAGCACCTCCCATATGAAGATAGGCTGAGAAAGTTGTGGCTGTTCATCCTGTAGAAGAGAAGGCTGCGTGGAGACCTCATAGCAGCCTTGCAGTACCTGAAGGGGGCCTATAGGGATGCTGGAGAGGGACTGTTTATGAGGGACTGTAGTGATAGGACAAGGGGTAATGGATTCAAACTTAAAGAGGGGAAGTTTAGACTGGATCTGAGGAAGAAATTCTTAACTGTAAGGGTGGTGAGACACTGGAATGGGTTTCCCAGGGAAATTGTGAATGCTCCATCGCTAATGGTGTTGAAGTCTGGGTTGAACATAGACTTGGGTGGTGTGGTTTAGAAGGAGGTGTCCCAGCCCATGGCAGAGGGATTGGAACTAGATGGTCTTAACTTTGGTCTTAATGTCCTTTCTAACCCTAGCTATTCTATGATTTTATGATTGAATACTGCTACAGGTCATAGAATCAGAACAGTTTGAGTTGGAATGAACATTTCAAGGTCATCTAGTCCAATGCCCCTGGAATGAACAGGGACATGTTCAACTAGATCAGGTTGCCCAGAACCACATCCAGCTTGGACTTGAATGTCTCCAGGAATGGTGCATCTGCCACCTCTTGGGCAATGTGTTCTGCCCTCTTTTTACCACCCTCATTTCTTCCTCACATCTGTACTTGAGTTGCAGTATCTCGGCTGCCCTCAAAAACAATGGAAGTGCTGCTCTCCGAGGAACACCTTGTTCCATCTGCTACTAGGCCTTGCAGCTTTGTACAGAAAATGCTCTAATAAGATACACTGAGGGTAACCTCAGACAACTGGTTTGTCTAATTCAGACTGCAGACACAATCTGAATTCAGTGAATCAGAAGACATATGAGGTTTCAGCAGTGAGCTTGTTTGAGTAGACCAACACAGGCATGATCAGCACCTTTCAGCTGCTTTAGAGAGCTGCTGGGGCAAAGGAGGCAAGTACAGCTAAAACTGCTTGGTTGCAAGTACCTGTATTGCAAACACTATCAAAGGGGCGTGCACAAGGACACTGGTTTTCTAGAGATGGAATATGAAATATCTGGCCCACTTGTAGAGTCTGATTTAATTTGTTCTCGGAGACAGACATGACGTGCAGATCTTGCACTACGTTTTACAATCCCTGTTCTAGTAATTATAAATGCCTCTTATATATGGAAATATCTTCACTGGCTCAAAGATTTTAAGAGCAATTGAGTAATAAAATGCAAACATTATACTTTGTCAGCATAAACAAAACAATTATATCAAAGGTACTACAGGCATTGCTCATTTGTACTAATAATTCCTGCTTTGCAATCAAGCTGTACAAGATGCCAAGTTAATTCTTTTAAACAGTATTCACCATTCTTTAAGCATTTTGGACTGCAAGTGGGTAAGTGAGCAAACGGACAACAAGAAGGGAAATGGAAGTTCCTTCACCATCAAATAACTGAGGAATATGACAGAAATCCCCTGAGAAAGGTTTTGGAGCTTTCACTAGTTTGTTTAATGGTGAACCATCCAAAAATGAAAAGCTGGAGGCTGAACAGAGTAAGAAAGACTGTGCACACAGAAATATTGCAATGTTAATTGCTGGAAGAAGCATAAATTATGTATTTCTGATGTGTCTCTATAGGCCTCCTAACCCTTTTTGCCCCTTAGGGTGCTCGTTATCTGCAAGAGCAATTAACAGATAGTATCTAGCAGCTAGCAAGATTTCTTACCTTTAGAGTGATTTCAAATCAAATACAAAGGCTAATAGAGCCAAGGAGGCCTGAGCTGTGAAACTGTTTCTGAAGTATATTTGATAGAAATAATCAGTAAATTGAAGGTACGTGGTTCCAGGGAGCCTGGATTATGTATAGCTAGTTTTGTTTGCTGAATCTTTTATGTTACAGATAGATATTGTTACTGTGAGAGATTATGCAAGTGGCACAAATAATGGAAAACCCTTCATTAAGTAATTCTGAAAGGAGAGACCTAACTTCCCTCACTTCAGCAGCTTCCAGCTGTTTAATCAAAAGATACGATGTTTCAACTACCAAAAATAAATTAAAGACAAAGGAGAGAAAAAGGCACACTGAAGACTGTTCTCGGAAAAAGTTCTGATCACTAGCAATCTGCTTAATTCCCCAAATTGAGTGGAAAATTGTCAACATTTAAGACATAATGAATAGCTTAGTAAAAATAACTGATCAAGTGCAAACTACAGAATTCTAAGGTAAAAAGTACAGAAAACAAATTGTTTTAAATTTTAAAAATATCTACATAAAAATATTTCTTATCTGAAAGAGCAGATAGATGAATATTAATCAGCCCCAGGTTATTATACCTCTAGAACATAGATTTGAGATGCAGAAAATGAAAGGATGCTAATGGAGTTGTAAGGAGAGGATATACTTCGGCTGACACAGCTGAGGTAGACTAGTTAGCATTTAAGACAACAAAGCCAATCACATGACTCTGGATGTTGCTGTCCTCCTCTACAGGAGTTAGTAGATCAGGAAAGAGGGCAGTAAGAAGGTCACAACTTTGATCCTGGAGGATTTCAATTACTCAGGTATTGATTAGGATGACAAGTGTACAAAAGCTGTAGAGAAGAACACATTTGTAAATGTTGCCCAGGATTGCTTTCCTTGACCAGTTGTTGAGGTGACTACATAACGTGAGCTTATTTAAAAACTCATCTTAACAATTGTGACAGTTCTGATAAATAAGAAGAGTTCAGGAAGCAGCAAGACCTTCCTAAGATGTGCTAAAATCTGTCTTGAAGTGAGGAAAAACAGAGCTGTTTCCTTGTTACAACTGCAGTCACTCTTTCCAGAAGCTCCCTCTCAACACTCATGAGAACTGACCATATGCCTTCCAAAGATTTTTTGTCCCTTCTACTTTGCTCAGATTATGTCTCTACCCTGATCAGACTCCTTACAAAGTCAGATTTAAATCGCAGACATGCTACCAATACAGGCTCACAAGGGCATGTGTGTGTAAAAAATAACTCATCATCCTAATTGTAGAAATTTTCTTGGGAGCAGTGCTTTATATTCCTTCAAAAGAAAACACATAATTAGGTGGAACACCCTCAAAAATTACCATAATGGCAATTAAATTTCCTGTGATGGATTAAAAAATGTCTTTTCATAGTCTTTGCCAAATAGGTCAATAGAAATGAAATCTTACTCAGAATATGATCCACCTCTACTATTGAACTGTTTACTTATCATACACAGAGAGTGCATCTTGGTTATCACAATAGAGGCTTTTCCAGGAGCTTCATTAAGCTGTGGACTGCTTCTAGACCAATGATCCCAGGTCACATTTCCAATTAATCCCATATATTTTTCTAATGCTTAAACAGTGTATTAATTTATAATTCATCCGAGGGCTTAATGCTACCTTCAGATATCCAGGCTCAGAGCCTTACTAATACAGCATGTTTATTCCTTCACTTTTGAAAAGGCTAATGTAAAAAGGCTGACACTGCCTCTAGCACTGCTGTTTGCTTAACATCCCCCTGCCCTATTTCAGGCAAAGCTGATTCCCCTGCAACTAAATGGAATTTCATCTGTTTCCAGCCTGTCTTCCATGTAACTTCTCTGACATGATCTGTAATAAGCAGTTCGTGTCCAGCTGGTTTGGTTGTGTGTGGAATCAGGAAATTCCAGCTTCTCCCTGTTGCATCAGGAATGCTGTTGTTTGTCATCTGCTGCATGTGCATGTTCACTCTGGCAGGGAAGTTTCTTAGAATAACGTACCTATGACAGGTCACACTTATTTTGGGTATTTTGAAAGGTACAAACTATTTGTGAGAACGAGTATCTCCTAAAAATCATTGTTATAACTCCACTGTACAATTCAAAATTAAGGCAAGTGAGCTGTGAAGGGCGATTTGCCACACAGACTTGTAGGTGAGAGAAACCACCAGTCAGTGCGTTCCTGCTAGAAGGAACAGCGTGGAAAAATCCTTCTACGGTGCTTTATTCACTTATTTATTACTATTAGAGAGAGGGATCAGGACTATTCGTCTGGCAGATCCCATTTGTCTTTCGCTGTCAAAAGTGTACGGAAATCCTTCATAGCTCGCTTAGGCTTCATTCAGACAAACTTGGAGAGGAGCTCCCCCACAGCAGCATCGCAGTGCCATCTAGCGAGAGCACGTGCAGAGCATCATTCCTGACCACGGCAGTCCCAGCTCCAGGTTACACAGGCTATAAGCAATCTACTAACGACTTTTTAAGTTTCCCTTAGAGGAAAGAGTGCTTTGATAGAACCTCCTGCGGGATGGTGGCCCAGGTCCTCACTGACATTCGAGATACTGAGTTGTACAGCTGCTAAGCACAGATGTGGCTGTTTGCTCAGAAGAGCATGAAGGAAGGAGAGGATGACTCTAGCAGTTCCAAGCGTAGATTCTAGAGTTTTAAGCTCGTACTTGAAAGAGATGCTGGGGGGCATTAGGCAGGAGAGACTTGGAAGCACTCTGGTGACTTTTATTAGAATGGCTGAGGGTTGAATGAATACTGCTGGACATAAGAGTTTTGACACTAAAAAAAAACAAATGGGAATCCAGGTCAGACCTTGTCTTTCACATCTGTGATGGCAAATATACTCCAGAAACACATAGTACAGATGGATGAGAAGGAAGCTGAGAGCAGCTGGATACAGAGAACAGTAAGCAGGAGGTTATAGCAAAGGAGTAGTCATGTAGTCTTACAGTGTTTGTGCTGCTCTACTCATCCCCACTGTCTTCTTTAGCTTTCTTGCTGGGGCTGCTAAGACATGATGTGCATATTGGGGCTGCTAAGACAAGATGTGCATATAATATAGCTCCAGACTGCTAGAAGAAAGCATAGCAAGGCAGATTTGTTATATTGCTTTGAAAAAAAAAAACAGCTCCACACATAAAATTCATCAAAATTCATACCTGCTGGTGGTTTTTTTGGTGGGTTTTTGTTTGTTTGTTTGTTTGTTTTTTGTAAGAGAAGGTATTCACACACTTATTGCCTGTTTATAGTTCTTTATAATATCAAAAGTATCTACATCCAACCCCAGAGGGACTCCCCTGCAGAAAAAGGGAAATATATTGTATCAGTATTTCATTACACAGTCCACTGATCACAAAACACATCCACTCTAGGTTTACCCCAGAGTCCCTATCCAACATGCTGCTCACTTAGAACAAATGCAGGCTCTGGAGTCTCAGAAAAGGGAGTTTAAACCACAATCTTTCATTGTAGCATCTTGTCCCCTGTAGATAATTAACACACTTCACAAAGCTCTGATTAAAGTCATCTTTTTTTTCCCCTTCTTTTAATCTCGTCCTGTCATCTAATGGTCCAGATGACACTGCAGAAATGAAAGTGCATTCACTGAGTTAATGATTTTGTGGACTGAGATTCAGTATCTATCTGCTGTATTTTCTGTCTTCCCTAATAACAACCTCAGGAACCAGCTGCTGTCTGCCATGTTTGCATTTTGGAATACAGGAGCCTTCAGCTTCCATATAACAAGCTGAGAGTAAATGGTCTAGGAGCATGCTGGCAGGATATCCTCTCAGACCCAGAGGTGCCATCTGGCCTGTTTAAAGTTCTTTATATCCCCTTTATGATGTTAACATGAGGAAAAGGAGTTGGGAGTGCAAGAGTCAAGCAAGTTAACTACTTTGAAAATGCCTATTTAATGCATTAAACCACTGGTTCCTGAAATGGGTCTGGTTTTATGCTACCAAATATAACATATTTAGTAAATTAAGAGATCATGATGTCATGTAATGGACATCTAGAGTGATATAAAAGGACTGTTCTCCGCACCCTGCACAAAGCACATGTGAAATAAGATTAAAGCAAAATGGTTTTTTAAAAAATATTCACTTAACACAGCCACAAACCACTTCAAGAAGTGCAAAGCAAAGAGAAATCAAGCTCCCAGTGATGAAGAGAGCAATGGTATGCAGGAACATTACACTATTCAGCAACCAAGTGGTTACAGTACAATGCAAATTGCTCACTTTAAAATTCAAGTTGCCTTGTCTTGCTCCTGGTTGCGTAACAAACTCAAACTCAAATATTGATTGCTTTCCAGGCTCAAGCAGTATTCAGTTAAAAGATCATTATTGTTCAGACTTTTCCAGGAAATTTGGAATACTTTATGCTGTTAAATCAGAATTTTAGTTTCCAGGTCTGATTCAAACTGCATGAATTCAGTACAGAGCAGAGCACTTGTGTCAAATAAGTTAGTACATGAAAGCATCCTGTTTTCTTCTCACAAATGGTCTACTACAGCTACAATTTCAACAGTGTCTCTTTCATGTTATCTTGTCTTTTGAAGCTGAAATTCAAGGTGTGACTTTGAGAACATAAAGATGAAAAATCGGAGTCAGACATAACAGACCATAACAGTCTTTATAGGAAGGTACCAGGAAGCTGAAGAGTATTTAAGCAAGGGGGGTACATATAGGAATATGTAGAAATTATTGTAAGGATTTCTTTACTCTTCTCTAATTAGCGTTTTGCATTAAGGTAATATTTGACAAGGTTGCCAAATCGTGCCTTGTGCCATTCCTACATGTACTGAGACCATAACCCATACAGAGTTAAAGCATATGTAGGACAAATTAGAAGCATAAGAATTGGAAAGGGCACATAAACTGTTTGCTGCCACTGAATATAATAAAGTTTCATAGGTTGTCCTCTGCCTTGCCTATCATGTGGAGATGAGATCTAAGAATGAAAGAGGACAGTTTTGTTCTGAATTCTGGTGTTTTACTGAAATTCTTGCTGTGAGTGAAAAAAAACAGAGAGACTACCAAAGAGCACCAAGAAGATGTGGGCTGGTGGACAATGAGAAGTTGTATTTTTGGGAAAGCAGAGGTAGAGAGAAATGGAAGACAGTAGATGAGATAATCATGATGACAGTGATGAGGAGGAGTGTGACAGGTCTTGTCCTCAACAGGACAGTGAGTTCACTGAGGTAGGTAGCTGAGTATTTTGGGTTTGCAGTTAGTATAAGTAATAATTACACTGTCTTTCCTGAAGAAGGCTCCAAGCCATGTTACTGTCTGCTCTCTTTTGTGGTGGATAGAGCTGGCTAGCACTGCAGATCTCTTGAACTCAGCTTAATAAGATCCAGATAAAGGAACAAAAATGAAGAGCAGCTTAACTGACTCAACACTGTGAGAGCTGAAGAGCTCAGTGCAAGATCAAGTGCCCTGGAGTACCTGCCCCTGCGGCAAAAGAACTGACTGGCACAAGGGCAACTCTCCCATATTTGCATTTATTTATTCAACTTCAATAGCCTTAGATTTCCCTTCACCATTCCCTGGTGACACAAACACTTTTGCTTTTGAAAGCAAAACTTAAGACATCATCCCCATCCAGACACCTGTGAACCAGAAATTGTTTGTTGCTACATTACAGCTGGATCAAAATGTGAAGCTAGTTTTGCAACATTCACCTAACTGACAGCATGGCTTCCATCCTTCTCTTTGTGATCTTCATTTTCCCTTTGTGCTATTCATGTGGGTATCATGGTTTAAGGCAGCTATAAGCCTGAAGGGAGGCACTCCTTTGCACCTCCTTTGAGTGAAGCCCTGCCACCCTGCATACGGGAGGGCAGAAGGACTAAGAAATGCCCTATGACATTTCCCCTGCTTAAAACAGTGGGCAGAGATGCACTCTGGTCACTTCACAATCAATATACAGCTGTTACGCTCTGTCCCCTTTCAGCAGGCTACCTATTGAAACTGTACAGGATGAGGCTGGTGGTATAAAGAAGAGAAGCTGGGAGGTATTTCTATACAATAAACTTGGGTAGAACAGGGGTGGTGCATCACTGATTGTATGAGACATGAAACACCAGATGACCGGAGCAAGTTTAGAAAAGACAAAACCAGCAGGATAACCATATTTTATTGTGATATACAAAGCATTGAGAAGTTGCAGGTCACGCTAAGGGATGAGAAAAACCAAGTCTGAACCAGGAATCAAACATGTGGAGGGTCAGAAATTCACCCATGAGGAGAAAGTCTGAAAATGCAATTGCTAAATCAACAATGTCTACCACATCACCAAATGATTTGATTTTGGAAGCCAGAGTATCTATCAACAGAAAGCAACAGCAAGATTCAGTCATGGCTGGAAAATAGGAGATGAATGGGACAGAAATATTAAAGATTAGGTTTAAGCTGCTATGGTGACAGTGAAGCAAATGACAGAAGAGAACTTAGGAGGAAGAAAACCCTAAGGATATTTCTGAAGGCTTTGCACAATACAGTAGAAAGCCTTTCAAGCCGAAAGCTCTGAAGAGCTGGAGGCTGATCAGAAGAAGACAGACTATGCACACAGAAAGATCTGTTTAGTACAACATCAAGTGGTACGGCTATTCAGCTGCAGATGATCCAACTCTATTGGGATCAAACACCATCTTATAAAAAGAACAGAAAAGTACATGTAGACATTAACAGGAGGCTGGAGCACTGCTGGCCAAAGAGCTTCATTTAATTCCTTGTACAAGCCAGCTACATTGAACTGCTGGATCTACTATCTACAAGGTGGTAGAAGATCTCTACTGATACCAGTCATGCAGACACAGTTAAAACACCTCCTGGGGAGTGGAAAGAATGACTGAACATAAGTCAAGCCAAGAGGGGGATTTTGCAATTTCTGGTGTTTGTTGGTGCTACAATGTATTGCAGTAGTATGTTACTGTGCAGCATCCAGGAGAGGAGAGGAGGGTCCAGAACTGAGCAGGGGAATGTTAAATCCAGCTACACAGAAGTATACATCAATCTCTTACAGGATTTGTAAAGCTATGTTTGTAGGTTTGTGTGGTTTGGATAGCTGGATGCAAAACTAGACAAAAAACAGAAGTTCAAAATTTCTTCCCAAACTAGTTAAGAGAGGAAACAAACAGCAAATCACAAAATCACAGACAAGATAAGGATGGAAGAGACCTCTAAGAGTCATCTAGTATTACCCCTTACTCAAAGCAGAGCCATCACCTAGAGCCTGTTGCCCTCTACCATGTCCAGTCAGGGTTTTAGTATCTTCAAGTATGATGATTCCACAGTCTCTCTGGGCAATATTTTAATATTGAGCAAAAAGTATAGTATGTACAAACTTAATTTCAGAAAGATTATTAGAAGACAGACCTATGTCCAGTCCAATAAGTACTCTTATTCTGAGAAGTAAAATTTTCAGTTAAGGAAGAACATTAATTTTTGCTGGTTTATTCCTGAGTCTTTATAGCAAGTAGCAACTGGAGCAAAAATGTATCTCTGCCGTTGGATATCTGAAGTTTTTAATCTCTTTTGGAAAATATTTCAGATGGGTCACTGCAAGGTTTTTCTATGCAGACATCAAAATAAGTTGGTTATATTGCTTAGTGCTATTATCATAAAGGTAAAAGGTTGGTTAGGAAATGCAACTTTTCTACAGTGTATGGTTATTTTAAATATTAGGATATATTTGGAGGTAACTTTGGTTAAAGGTACATTAAAATTTGCAACCAAGCTTGCCATTAAATTGCCTTTCTATTTCTTTTCCTTTCTATTAACAAAATAATATTTTAAATAGATATTTGATGTTCTATGCATGACAGAAAGATGTGCATAGTATTCTTCCCACTTCGGTGGAAGTTTTACAAGGCTGAGATAAAATCCCAGTGTAGTGGGTTGATCCAGACCAACAGCCAAGCAACCACTCAACTGCTTGCTTACTCCTCCTTCATCCTCCAGGAGGAGAGGAGACAGGGTATGAAGAGGAAAAGCAGGAAATCTCCTGACAGTTGAGATAAAGGCAGCTTAATAAGTGAAGGAAAGAGGAATATACATACTGGAAAGGCAATTACTAAGCAGTTTCCACATGCAGATCAACGTGAACCAATCTCTGAGTAATGGCCAACTTGGAAGCAAAAATCCCCAACTTGCTTCTTCCTCCACTATATACCATACCATGTAACATGTTTCTTGTCATCACGTTATATGGTGTGCAATATCCCTTTGGTCAGCTCAAGTAAGCTATCCCAGGTATGTTCCCTTCCAGCCACTTGCTAACCCCCAGCCTACTCACTGAGAGCCATACAGGCTGATATGAAGAAAGTTAACTGCTTCCCAGCCAGATCCAGTATCACCCTTTTTACTGATGTGAGAATGCAAAGGATTGTTACTGCCTCTTCCACAGTCACCTGCACCTCTAATTGACACTGTAACTGGATTTCCAATCTAGGATAGAAAAGTTATTTAGCCTTCACTTCTGATCTCATCCATAACCTTGGGGGAAAAAGGGACAAAAATAGAGGTAGGCAGGAGCATGGACATGTGCATGGAAAGCATGAAGAAATCTTTTCATGAGTTTTAAATGTTTTGTAGTTGTCAATCCTGTTTTAGTGATCTGATAACTATGCCACTCATCGATGAATGATGGTTTTGGAATATGCCACAGTCACACACGCTGCATACTGATAGTAGCAGGCTTCTGAGAGGAACAATTTGATTCTTCTTGCTGCTTTCACCAGTGTCAAAGCGAGGTGTTAAGGAAGAGTACGTTACTTCTAAAAAAAATTATGAGATTGGCTTACAAATCCTGAGGATATTTTAATGGCATTGATTTTGCTTGTTGGAATTTCACTTTTAGCATAAAGCTGACTTCAGATTTGTTTATGGTTGTCTCGTACAAACTTGAACAATAAATCAACGCCTACTCTTGTAAGTGGCTTTTCTGTCCATTGTTGTAAAGCTGCTTTGTTTCATTTGCTTAGGTGGGATCTGCCTTGCTACCTTACTGCATCATACACAAATTAGACTGTACAGGAAAGCTGTCCAAATAATACTTTACGTGGTCCTGAGTTCTGTTGTCCTCTATTTTATTTTGTGGCCTGTATTTCCCTCTTCTTCTGTCATTTCTCACATCCTCCATAGGTGCAGCTATATCTGTGTGTACCAAGTACATGCAACAGGACCAGGGTGTGGTGGCTGTTGGTGTACCATGCCCCCAAGCCACCAGTACTGTGCTAGGCAATGGCTAGGCTACTTGGAGCATTCACACAGATGCAGGGTCTCTACTTCCAGAAGTCAGTTTATATGAAACTGTCCTGCTTGTCTGGTTTTGAGTTTTGCAGAGATAGGGGTGGAGCAGAAAGATTTATAACTATAGGGATGGAAGTGAAGTTGCCTTCAGGGCCAGACAATAGCTCCTAGCTCATTTTATTCACCAGTCTAGACATTTTCCTGCACTGCGTCAAGATTTTTTCTTCTTATGTCTTTATATCCACTACCATTCTCGCTGCCCATTTTCTTGCTCCGTTGCCTCATCCAGTCCCATCTTCTCTACAGTTATTTCTGTAAGCCCCAAATAGATCTTCTCTCAGGTCCTTCTGTCTCCCTGGAAACCATGGGAGCTGATGCTCATTTTACTAGGGCAGCGGTGTGCACCGTCAGCAATGCCTGTCCCTTACCTCCTGTGAGCAGGGACTGTTCTGAAAGCAGGAAATTTCACAAGACGAAATAGAAATATGGTTTGACACTAAAAGTGGACTGATTAAAATAGATATAATGATAAAAACAGAGGAACTGGCCACACTGCTAACTGGGAGAATTTGCCAGTAGGTGCCTATAGCTAAGGCCGTAGCTTGTCTCATCACCCTGATACCCAGAGAAGCACCACACAAGAGGGAAGTTCAGGATGTGGCATCTCTTAAGAACCCCATGCTATAAACTGTCACCTTGCTCTGGTGACACCTGTGTTGGATGCCTGCATGCTAGAGGGGAAATGTGGGAAAACAGCAACAGGCAGGTCCATACTGACACAAGCAGGTGTTGTTATAGAGATATAGGAAGCTGAACCCAAGTTTCTCTGGGGAACAGTGACACCAAAGCAACATTTAATCCCTGGGCCAGGATTCGACTGGGGAAGGGGACGGGGGTGCAGTGGTGGCAGAAGCCAGGAGGGGGAGTCTGAGCCCAGGAGAAGAAAGGAGAGATCAGAAAAGCCCTCCTCACCTGCATCCTTGGTGGTGGGATTGATGTGGCACATGGTGGGGGACAGCACAAGCCAGAGAAGAGTCGTTTTCACAGGAAAAGAGCCTGCCTGTGTGTGACCTTGCCTGCTTGCTACCAGCCAGGTCGGCAGGCTGCTGCCTCTCACCTAAACCCAAAACATTTGGTAAGGAGGGGTTCAGTGGTATCATCAGGCAGGCAGCAATAAGTGGGTTTTACACTCAGTCTGTTAATTACTATGATCATTTTGTTCTGTGAAAATCAAGTACGTTGGATTTGAGTGTGTGCTTGCAAAACTGTGTATATATCTACTGAAAAAATCAATCTATAAATAATTTATAGACCTATATATATACACATATATGATTAATTGTACTAGTGACTAAATAAATCCATTTCATCTAATCTTTAATTCACCAGACATGCACCCTCAGTTTCCTGCTGACATACACAGCTGTAATCAAAATGCCATCCACTCCTTTCCCACATTTATAATGTGAAAACAGTGCAGCCTGTGAACATACACAATTTTTAAACTGCATTTCTTTACTTCCGTGTACCATGTTTCCATAATTGAAAATAATATACATATTATAGTAACTTCTGGACAATCAGACCAAGACTATCCAAAGCAGGCCCCAAGGAACAGCAATTTATTCATTTATTTTGTATTTGTCTTAAACTGAATTGGTCTCAATGGGTATATTTTTAAAGTTGAGGTCAAAGTCTGCATTTGAATGTTCTAATTTGGTTTTCAAAATAGGTAGTGTACCTTTGTCAAATTCAGTTCAAGCCTTGAAATACTCATGCTCTGATCTCTGAAACCATTTTCTCTTCCTTACTTGCCCTTCTCCCTCTGTTTCCTGATATCAACATGTGGTCCCCTTGAAACTATAAGCAAATTAAAAATTACTATTACTGGCACCAAGGTGAAGGTAGGAGAGGATTAATCAAAGATAAAACAGCCCTAGGAACAATGTAAGAGATAATTGCAACTGCGTTTTTAATCGCCTTCATTTTGCCCCACCACAGACCCCTCACAAGGCAGCCATCATGCAGTGAGTGCCGCAGGCATTTCCTAACAACTGTTGTGACATCACCATCACTAATAATCACAGTTCCCCTTGTGACAGTGATGTGGGTTTGTTGTAAGCACCTCTGACCTGGCTTAGAGTGAGCACTGGGAAGGAGCTAGGCATGTGGTATCTGCCAGAGCCTCTGGGACAGGTCCCCACTGTTGAGCAGGCTGGTCTGAACCTGGCTGAGATGTTTTAGAAGTGTGGCTAAAACATAAATTATAATCCTTCATTTGGGGGACTAAGATTCATAATACTTAATACCTAGTTTCACATTTATTATTACAGAATGGCTCCAATCAAAATCAAATCTATTCCCAGTGAACTTGGAAATCAGGCAATGAGATGTGGAGTAAAGGAAAAACTCACTTTTCTGAAGTGCCTTATAAACACAGGCATTAACTCTCAGTTGAAGACTGTTTCTGAAGACAGAAACAGATTGGGTTACTCCTGGCCTTTGCAGTAGCTGGGTGAGTTCAGCGTGGGATGCAGAAGTATTTTGTGCTGGTCACGTACAGTAGCTTCTCTTATTTCTCCTCTATGTACTCTAAGGTGAGGAAGAACGTATTGCATCAAGGTGAATGTCAGCCTTGGAGCAATGTCTTGCTGCTGAATTTCACATGGTTTCTATGGTTTTGGTTACTGTTTGTTACTCTCCAAGAATAACAAATGCTCCTTGTCCAACACCTTCCCCTCACCCAGCAGGCACAAGGAGCAACTGGATGAAATTCCCATCTCTTGGTAGCATTTGACCTGCAGTGCAGGCTTATGTTGGGTCACCTTTGAAAAACAGTGACAACAAAGTTTCTAGGAGATCGATGTATAGAGGATTTTTCCTTAACCATGTTTGTGTTTAATCTTTTTGTCTACTGTGTTCTATAGGACAAAGCTCAAAAAAAAAAAAAACCAAAAACAAAAAACAAATTTGTCATTTGCCCAGAAGGAGCATTCTCAGTTGAAAACACATATTAAACTTTATGTGATTATGATGAATTGTGGAGCTGAGAGCAGACAAGTGTGCACATAATGTTTCCATTATATAGTCCTCGTCGAATTAAAGCTTGATGAGGATCAATGTCAATGTCCTTGCTCTTGCAAGAAGAAAGGCAATACTTCACCCGGAAGTAAGAAAGCAGTCGATACTTCTAAATGGGAAAAGTTAGAAATGGAGTATGTAGGTAAGAAATCCTGAACCTCCAGCAAAGGCACATAGTGCTCACCCACTGTCTGAACATGGATAAAGATGTGATTTTTCACTCCTGTTACTTTACTGAAAAAATGTAAGAATGGGAAGGCAGGCTGAAATGACTTCTCCAAAAATGACGGAGAAAATGAGCAAAGTGTATCTGCAGCTGAAAGGAAAACCAGGGAAGAGATAATTACATGAAGTTATCTTTCTCCGTTAAATTAAACTTTCACATTTTTTTTCTTGATTGACTAATCTGTGCAATTTGACAGATTTTGAGCTGGTGGGTTTTAATACCACAGTATAATGGCATCTATTTCTCTAAATCTATTTCAAAAATTCTGCCAAATAGATTTGAATTTTCTTTTAATGAAAATACTTTTAATTCCAGCTGGATACAGATGTACCTATATGTGATGTTATGTTTCACTTGAAAATATGTTCTCTAAGTTCATTTGCTTAGACAAGCAAATCTCAGATTTATTTCTTTATGGTTATTAGTGTTCCAATTGCTCTATTAAGTTGAAAAAAAATCAAATTATATATATTTTAAGCTCCCAGTGAGTTACAGCATCATAAAAATAAGTTATGACAGCTTAAGTTAATTAAATAAAAATTGTAATAGCTGCTTCTATGGTGGTGCACATGGTAAAAGTTGCTGTATCTATTCTGGGAGGAATTTCAAAGGCATTTTGCAAAAGCCTAGCCAAAAAGTATCATGAAACTGTTCATGATATGCTTTCCATTCTATTGTATAATACAATAATTTGAGTGTATTTTGTTAAGTATTTGCTTAAGAAGATGCAGTGAACTGCGTGATAAATTTTCCACATTTTGTTATGCCAAGCACAAGTTTGCCAAGCTGGCCTTTGTAGGGCCTGGCATGACTGTTCATATTAAGCCTTGCTTTTCATATTTTAATTATTCTACTACAACTTGGAAATTTTGGCCATAACTTTAAAGGCATTTTGTATTTGTATTCCATCATAATACATGGAATTAGACATAAAAACAAGGGTACTTAAGTCAGTTCTGTAAGTTTATTTAGTTAATATGCATAATCAGATACCAGGTGCTAGTATTCCTGTGCGATGTCTCTCAGGTGCATCTTTCCTTTTGATATGCTCTCTTTTTTACTTAGTTTTTCTGCTTTCCTTCTTATCTTCCTTCTTGGTCACCTTTTACTTCTGCTTCCTATGTCTCTCCTCTCTCTCTCTTCCTATACTTCTGCCTCTTTCTACCTTCATATTTTTTTCCTTTCCATGTTCCTTTCCATTTCCATTGTGCTTCATTGTCCTGCATTCTCCATGGTGTTCCTTTTATTTCCTGGAGTGGTTTTTTGTTTGTTTGTTTTTTTTTATCTTGCTTTCCCTTTCCCAAGTTCCCTTTTTCTTCTGGTTCAAAGTTAAATTATGGGGAGAGCAGAGTCAGGTGCGCACACACAGTGGCTCCATTCCAATGTCGAATACTGTCTTACGAGGATGAACACTGATACCAATGTTTGCACACAGATAGCATGTTAACTCTGATCCTTAGGTAGATTGCACTTGGTGGTTTACAGACAGATAAGAAAACAGCTTCTCTGACCTGGTAACCTTCTAATTTAGTGCTGTACAAGATGGTGAAAGATAAGCTTAGAAAGGCACAGAACATGCTGCCCTACTATGTGGGTTTTCTTTGTGATTCTGTCACAGATTTGATATGTGATATGGGGCAAGCCATTCAATCTCAGTGCATCTGTTTCTTCATCTGGAAAGGTGAGGATCACAAATGCCTGCCTTATGAAATAATGTGAAAGGAACATCAGTAATACATGTCTCAAGAGTTATGGGAGTGTCTGTTAGAACTGTTAATTATTGATATTATTTTTTCTCTTAAATACATAATTTTATCCATCTTTTGAAGTGCAGTACAACAGGACAATTATTTCCTAATATATCCAAAACAGTCTTATGCATGTGAAGTACTGCAATCACTTGGCACCAGCGTGTCTGCAGAGACAAGCTTCATTGACTGTGTGATTTCTGATAATCAGTGCTGCATAGTCAGGACCTCTCCACACTCTTTTAACCATTTCTAGCCCTCTAACAGCTTAAAGATTTAACATTGTTGAGGCAGCTAAGTGTATGCAATACAGTAACAAGCACCGTACAGAGCAATTTTTGCCTGGGGTAAACTTCTCATGCAGCAATATCTTTGCAGACTTTCAGATGGAAATACATAAAAATACAGACTGTATAGAAACAAGGGGATATATACCAACTCTTTTAGTGAAGTTCTTTGTATTGGTTATCCAGTAGTTGTTAATGTATGGAGCATGATACCCCTGTGTTCCTTTTTCATGTGTTTTTAAGAGCTGAAATCATTGTGTTTCATTTACTGATGTATGTTCCAACTGCTTGATCCTGGGGATAAAACACACATTTTCATATATGCTTGGTCTGTAGCAGAACAAGTTCAAGCAGTCCCTGACTGTGTGAATAACATCATCGCCAGAGCTGGAAGGGACCTCTGCTCGAGGCAGGAGCAGCAGTGTGGTCACAAGACTGCCCAGGGCTTTATCCAGTCAGGTCTTGAAAATTTCTAAAGGTGGAGACCGTACAACTGCTCTGGGCAACCCATGCCACTGTCTCACTGTCCTCATGGGGAAAAAGGAGTTTTGTTATTTCAGTCTGTTGTTTCAACTTAAGCCCATTGCCTTGATCCTTCCATCTTGTGCCTCTGGAAAGAGTTTAGCTTCATCTTATTGATAATCTCCCCATAGGTTCTCCAGACTGAACAAGCCCTAGTCCTGCAGTATCTCCTCACTGGACAAGTGCTCCAGCCCCTAACCATCTCAGTGACCTTCTACTGAACCCGTTCCAGTTGATTGATGCATTTCTTGTATTGAGGGCCCAAAATTAGATGTATTATATACGTGGCTTAATGAGTGCTGCACAAAATGGGATCATCACTTACCTCAATATACAGTCAGTGCTCCAAATGATACTTCTCAGGATGCCATTCTACCAGGGCACTTGAGGCTCATGTGACACTTCCTGTCTGCCATGGCCTCAGGGTTTCTTTATTAGAGCAGGTGTCCCACCAGTCTATCCCCAGCCTGCAATGGTGCCAGCCATTCTTCCTTTCCACAGGTAGGACTATGCTGTTTTTACTGAATTTCATAGACATCCTGTTGGCCCATTCCTCCAGCCTGTCCAGGTCCCTGTGGATGACAGCCCTGACTTTGGGTATATTGACTGTTCCCCTTTATCTGATGAGTATGCAAAGTTGCATCCTCCAGGTTATTGATAGAGATGTAAAATGTCCCAGGACAGGCTCCTGTGGTGCAGATTACAGAGTGCAACCTGTTAACCACCACACTCTGAGCCCAACTATCCAACCAATTTCTTTACCCGCCCAGTTTTCCACCCCTCAAGACTATAACACTGCAACTCAAATATAAGAATATTGTTGAAGACAGAGCTGAAAGCCTTACTAGAGTCAAAGTAAATTATATCTATTGGTGTTCTTTGCCCAGTGTCCTCACCATTTTAGCGCAGGAAGGCAATCAAGTTAGTCAGGTCTGATTTACCCTTGGTCAAACTATGCTGGCTCTTCCCAGTCACTTTTTTCTTTGTGTGCCCAGCAGTGTGCTCCAAGAGCAATCACTCCATAATTTCCTGTAAAGAAACCTGGCTCTGTGTTTGTGCAGAACTGATTCTCCTGAACAATAACCTGTACTGATATAGTCTTGGTTTTGGCTGGATGACATCTCTGATCCAGTTTGCCTCAGAGCCATGCTTTCACATGTGCCATGAGGTGGTGTGGAGGTGGGAGCTGGTTCAGAGCAGAGAGGGTGGTGACTGCTTAAACCACTTTGAGTGTCACTACTAAATGCACTGAGAGCATACACTAGATATTAAAACTTGAAATCTCTTAAGCCACACACAAACGCATATGAAGCTTGCTTCTTTGTGACCTTATAAAAGTTTCTGCAGCTTCCTTGACAAAATATTGCATATTCAGGGGAAAAATTACATAATTGTAGCAAATCATTTATCCCTTGCCAAAGTGCATGCAGTTACAGTAAACAGAGTACGACTTGCATTTTCTTACTCTCTTGCCCTTTGCCTTCATTTGGTAGGTTAGAATCTCTTCTCAAGTGAAAATGGTATGCAAACAGATGAAGTTTTGAGGAAAAGGCTATTAGGGCTTTTAAATATTTGTTCAGAGTAAAAAAGGAAGCCCACAGCATGACTGTGAAACCTGTGCATGTTTCCCATATCCTAGTTGCAGTACCTAATGATTACACTTTTTTTGTAACTGCATAAGCATAAGTGCTTCCATGCACTACCTCAATAAAAGCCAAAATAAACAAAACCCACCACCACTATTTGTTTTAGGAATCAAATTAAAATGTAAAAGTTAAGGCATTAAAATAAAAAAGAGCTGTGCTTACTTTACACTTCTAAAGAGTATTTGCTATTTTGTGTTTATGAGAAACAATGACCTAGGAGTTCATTTGGGTATTCTTTTAATTTGAGTAAATGTTCCAGTGACTTTTTTTGCTTAACAGTTACTTCAAACCTCTGTCTTTTGAAAGTGCTAAGTGAAGACTGCCAATGTATGGGTTGACAGAGCCAATGAAGATCACAGTTCCAAGAATGGCATGCAATCTACTTTACACTTTTCTAAATAAATTCAAAATAATAATGTAACTATGATGTTCTAAGGATATAAGTGAATTTTTAAATGTATAATTTCTCCCTACAAAATTACCCTAAAGTGAATAGTTTTCTTTAAAGTAGCAAATTGTACAGCACAGGTTAGAAGTCCTAAGTAAAAAGCAGATGAAGGTAGAGGTTATGGAAGAATAGTGGATAAAATGCAGTGCAGCACTTTCTTTTTAAGCCTTAGTAGAGAAATCACAGTGCCCCATATGCCTCTATATGCAACATAAACTCCAAAATGCTTTTGACATTTAAATGGAACGTATGAGTTCCCTGTACTAGTCTATGCGAGCTCTGTGAAGAAATCAAGAACATGTGCTCAGATCATAAACTCAATACCAGCCCACTTTAATCCCTGCTAACAATTCTGTTTGAGTAAGTCCCATTGAACAAACCTTCATGTTATGTGATAGCACTCAATTTCATTACCCAAAACTCTTATGGTTCATATACATGCTTCCAGCTCATCTGTTATCAAACTAGTCAAGTCAATAGTTTCAACAGCTTTGGCATCATCTCCAAGCTGCACTCCTACAGGTCTGAACTCGTTGTTTCTTTCAGCAAGCCCTGGGTTCCTCCTGGAGTGGGGGTGGTTGTAGTCATGCACCCCCACCTCCATAGTGCCACTCACAGTTTCTTCTTCTTGAACATTTATGTAAGAGCAAAAGCAGTGGAGCAGTGGGAGACGATTAATTTCCAGTTCATAGTGACACATTTGCTAACAAATGCATGTTTGGCACCTTCTCAACACTTTTCTCTATTCCTGATCCCTGCTCTGTAAATCATCAGGTTCTGTTGCTAAATGATGTTTCCATTGTGTTGTTTTGTCAAGAAAATTAAATTCAACTTTCTAAATTACCACACGTAAGACATTTAATGCCTTAAACAACTTCTGCAATCTCTTTGTAGATCTGACCCTTTTTTTTTTTTCTGCATGTTTCTATACATCAGTGCTTAAAAAAGGAACTAGTAATTAGTATTCAATGGTCTATACAGAAAAATGGTGGAGGTTCTGTCTTAGGAGCGTGAGTCATTGCACTTGATGGAACTAAAGCTTCTGCTATACCAGTACTTTATTTCTGACAGCGGCCAGTAGGAGAGAGACTTGGAAAAAATGTGTAGGAAATATTGTTCCCTCTTCTTGGCAGGTTTTTCTCTGTGTTGCACAACAGGAGATGTTCTGACTTTACAGAAGAGGTGAAAAAAAAAAAATTACCTAAAAAAGAATTAATCATGGAACAGGTTTTCCAGAGAGATTGTGAACCCCTCTCCTTGAAGGTTTTCAAAAGCCCTAAACAGCCTGGCTTGTATTCAGTGTTAATCTTGCTTTGAAAAGGTGTATGACAAGGTGACTCGGGTCCCTCCAACCTCAGTGATTCATTGACTCTAGAAACCCTATAGGAGTAATTGTCTCTTCTGCAATCAGAGAGCTATCACATCTCTGAACAGTTCTCACCCTGATTGCATGTGTTTAAATCTGTTCTTCATGAAATGAACAGCTGCAGTTTTGTCTGTTCTAAAGGCAACAGTATTTAGACTATAATTTCATAGAATTTTATTCTGTCTGAGGCCATGATTATTTTTATTCAAGCACTGAATGAAATGCCCCCCTTAAATGCATGGACTGGCAGCTATAACTATCAAAAAGAAAACTGACATTTGCCATATGCTTTCTTTTGTTGAAATAAGTATTCTTGATGGAAAAAAAGGAACAAGTTACAACTAGGCTGCCATGGGGAAATTCTTTGGACTATATTTACGATGTATTTCGTCGGATGTATTGGCCCTGCTTTCTACAAAAATAATGCAACATCCCTCTGTTGATGCTAGGAACATCCAGTAATTGCTTTCAGTTTATCTCCTTATCTGTGTGTTCATGGACTTTAGCAACAATAAGAAGTACTTAAGTATTATTACATTAATTGCACATTCAAAATAATCAACAAGCAATTTGAGCTTTTTTTGTTGTTGTGATGATTCAGATTTCTGAAGCAACCTAGAAATTAACCTTGCAGATCTGTGTCTTGGCAGTTACAGCTAGGGCCAAAGTCCTGCTCAATCATAAAAAACATGTGTGCCCCATCCAGTAGTTCTGGCAAGGCTAAAGCAAGGCACAATTAATGAGTGTTTAAGCATAGGATCTCATGAATCTCTGTTCCAGTGGAGACCACTTGAAAACACTTTTGTACTGTGAAGGAACTAATTTAAGTAAAGGATTATGACAATGACTTCAGACTGAGAGTGAAGATGTGCATTTTTGCCTTTTCTGAAAATCGTCCATGAAGCTAAAGGTATACAATGCCTGTCAGATCTTAGAGGATAAGAGCCCTTTGCCAATCCAGGCATACATATCGTTTTTGTAGAACTTGACTTGAGATAACTAAACTAAAAGATTTCCTGTCACATTTGATGAACAGGATGTAAAAATCATTTGTCCTTTGCAATGTCCTAGGAGGCAAAGAAGAAATTTCAGAGACGGTCCAACATGGCTTTGATGAGAAAGTAATTAAAGTCACTGACTGAGCTGTCCACGTGTTTGAGTCAGATAACAATGTAATTGACTGTAATGGTCCCTGTACTGAAGGACAGTAATCGGAAGATAGATGTGACTGAAACCAAATTTGCTAAGAGAAATTTTATTGACATATCCAGATAGTAGTAATAAGTAAAAAAATTAACTACGCGCAAAAGTTAAATATGCTGCGCTATGCTGATTTTTGAAGAGAAAAAGAGAACATAATTTGATGTCTAGATTATTTTCTTTGCTTCATGATAATAACCTGCTATTCATAGTTTACAGTTACAATTATCATCTCTATTGTGTTGCAGTGGTTATCACATATGCACCATATACACAGCTCTACCAACAGCAGATGTCTTTGCAAGCACTGCTGATGGGCTCAGCCTACATTGCAGACTCATCACAACATACAGTGGTTTTAGAAACTTGTCTCATCCCTCTCCAGGATGGTTAGAAACTAATTTTAACTACAGATAATTTTGTGATTTGCAGGCAAAGTCAGTTTGACATACTCCTCTTAGCCTGATAGAATTAATTTTAAATGCTTTGGCAGTTTTTCTCCATGCTGCTGTTAAAAGAATTGTAGATAATGACATGACTCACAGCTGATCTTAATCCTTCCTTTAAAGGAAGAAAATAGCAACCCCTATAAAAACCACAGCCAACCTAATGCTTTTTGGTCATCATGCAGCTTGAATTGCTTTTTTATTCTTCTCAGTTTTTTTGTCAATTCACTCTCAACATGATTATTTTGGAATTTAAAGTAACCAAGCATGCATATTCGACTGTTCAGCCTGGAGAAGAGAAGGCTGCGTGGAGACCTCATAGCAGCCTTCCAATACCTGAAGGGGGCCTACAGGGATGGTGGGGAGGGACTCTTCATGAGGGACTGTAGTGAGAAGACAAGAAGTAATGGGTTCAAACTTAAACAGGGGAAGTTTAGATTGGATCTGAGGAAGAAATTCTTTACTGTAAGGGTGTTGAGGCACTGGAATGGGTTGCCCAGGGAAGCTGTGAATGCTCCATCACTGGCAGTGTTCCAGGCCGGGTTGGACAGAGCTTTGAGTGACATGGTTTAGCGGGAGGTGTCCCTGCCCCTGGCAGGGGGGTTGAACTAGATGATCTTAAGGTCCTTTCCAACCCTAACTATTCTATGAGTCTATGATTTTTAACTGTATTGGGTTTTTCAGCTATACTTCTAAAAAACTAATATTTTCCACATCTTAGCCCATTTCTTTTACAAGATCTGATGCTCTGAATTACACTGTGAAGTTCCTTCACTGTACTCCATAGATAGTTCATTTGCTTCTGAAAATAATTCTTCCAAAAGACCCAGTGGGGTGCAATCTGAGTCTGACCATAAACCATTAGTCCTTTTTTCCTTCCTTGCAGTTTCATGCAACTGTCATTCATGAGCAACTAGTTTAACCTGTGCAAACTTGAACACTATAACTAAGCACCATACAAGCCTTTACCCAAATGGTTCTGGAGTCTGTAACAAGCCTGCAAAAGGTGCTGCCCTTTCAGCTTGTGTACCATCTAAGTAACTGATGACTCTTATCTTGGTATTAAAGCACCTCTAAAAACCAACTTGCATGACTGGGGAAGGAAAGTTTGCTTGTTCCTATTCTTCCCTAGAGAAACATCTAGTTTTGCTCCTGAGACTCAATGCATGTTGGAATGCAATGGTCATAGCTCTCTGTCTGTCAGTGATATATCAATCCTTAAGGACGTTTTGCTCCCTACTTAGTCAAAGGTCGCCAGGAGACCTTTCTATGAACCAGGATTTAGCCCTAAATTTCAGGTTCACAATTCTTACAGTTGCTGAAGTAAAACACTACTGTCACTTTTAAAAACATCCTGAATTTACATAATTGACAGCAAATGCTGCACACCTTAAAGGTGTACATTAAGGAGATTTGACTTGAAAGAAACAAACCCTGTTCCATGTTTTTCTTCCAGCAATATTGTTCTTCCAGCAACTTTTTAGCAAAGAACAATACTCACAGCATGTAAACTAATCATTTGCACACCTATGCAGTAGAAAGGCTTGCACAGCTTTTAATGTCTATTTATGGTCTCATAAACTGATCATTCAAATTCAGCCGGTAAACACAAGGTAACTTTCAAAGTAACATATTTATTCCCGTTTCCTTCTGAAGCTGACCATTTGCGCTTGTGATGGCACAGCTGCTTATGACATTACTTTCTAAATTGCGTAACAAATTCACAGTTTTTAAACTCCTGATTTTCTCAAAGGTTTCCTTAATACTAGATGTTTCTGAAGTTTAAGGCATAGGAGGGAAAAGGGGGTGAAAGAAGACAAGAACTTATTAAGCCAGTGCTGCTGTTGAGGAAAAGGCATGTGGGACCAGACCTTCAGCCATTAAAAACACAGGTTTGAAAAAATATAAACCAATTAAAGAAAAAACAATTTAGAAGTCATCCCTGGGACTTCATGTGTGATTGGTCAGTTCTTTGTAGATGACTCTATTGATCCTTCAAATGTATATTTCTCCTTTAGACTCTAGTTCAGCAAAATCCCTAAACAGGCACTTTGCTTGGAGTATTTGAATGCTGATAAATGTCTTTAAACATATATTATGGAAAGAAAGATTTTTTTTTTTTCTTGTACAAATGGCATTTTTCAAGATAGCTATTCACAAACTTTAGCACTGCCAAAGACTGTGTACATCTTTCAGACAACAGTGGCCTGTGATTACTGAAATGAAACAGCTGAAGCTCCGGAAATGCTTCAACTTTTCAGATTCACTGAGATATAGAAGCAGCAACACAATAATTCTTTTCAAAGCTATTTAGTATTTGGTCAAAGTAGGAAAGCAAAAGCAATTGTGACCTAAAATTCACTTTTAGGGCTAGTATCACAAGGCACTTGTGCTAATTTATAGTCACATTATTGGTTAAATGCTCAGTTCTCCTGCGCTCTTCTTGGCAGACTTTTACTACCTTTCCCTTGTCTAGTAGTAGGACTCCTAAGGCCACACAGATCCTGCTGAAACTAACCCTATGCACAAACAAAATGTAAGTTCTCAATCATATCATCTTGCCAAACCACCATCTGCAAAGCTGAGCAGGTGCTGCTCCTGGCACAAGGAATGTGTGAACAGGATGGAGTAGGAGCCTGGGAGCTCTATGGAGAAGAGTAGAGGTGGGTGGAAGACTTCATCCCTGTTTTTCTGGAGAAGAAACTTCCACTCTACCCAAGAAGCTATGTTTAATCAGAAACTTGTTAGTAAATTGGAGGTTTACTTAGAGCAGGTCAAATGTAAAAGTTCAGTGAGTATTTGAATGTGCCAGAATTAATAAAACAAAATACTTATGTCTTAGAAATGGATTGGCCGACTTTACTGTCATTACAAAGAAGGAAAAGAAGGTATGTAATCTTCAGCAACAGCTCTTTACAAGGTGAGGGCAGGGGCTTGTTTTATGGTTCTGATACCTACAGAGGTTAAAGGAGGTGCTGAGATAAATGTCAAATCATTGCTTGTATTGCATTTTTTTCCTCTTTTCACAGAAGAAAAAATGGTTTTCAAGGTAAAACTCATATACCTAATTTTCAGTGTGAGCTATTAACAAAAAGCAAGCTTTGACTGGTAAAGCCAATCAGCAGTTGAACTAAAAGTATACATTTTTATGCCGTTTGAAGATTAACTTAGGTCTAGTCTGAACAGGAGTCTGTCTTTATTTTAGTCTTAATGGGTAATGATTTAGTTTCCCTGAGCTTAGGCATTTAAAGTCTGAATCCAAATATTTTGCTGTCTTCCCTATTTACTTTACTCCCATTTTGAGTGTCCTGAATTGGCTATGGAATAGAGTAATGCACACAGTTAAGTGTAGTAGCTCCAAAATATCTCAGTTTCTGAGTCACTGCAACACCTTGTGCTCACTTCCTAATCTCCTCCCTACCTTGCTTGCACTCAGATAAAATTAAGGCAGTAAATTTCCTTACAAAAACCTGCATGGTGCACTCATTAGTGACTGAGCAACTGAACATACAGAGGCTCAGCAAGGACTAGTTATTTTTTGAAGATGAAAATTATTTGTTAAGATACAAGGTGCAGAGTAGGCATTGTGATCCAAATGGTCAGTTCACAAGAAGGAAAAGCCTCCAAACCAGCCATGTTGCCCTTGTTGCTCTGCAGGCTCCTGGTCCTTGCTGTTCTGACTGCATGGACCCACTGATTGCAAATACCTGTCTCTTCAAAGTTCCTAAGTGCAGGAGGTTTTGTAACTCAGCTCTTTAACATTTCCAACTGGTTCAACCAGCATACAGTCTGTTAGGGACTGCTCCTTAACCATCTAACTTGCCTCATTTTGTACTTCACCTAGGCTAGAGGAAGGCAGTTACATTGGTATTGGGGATTGCACTGCAACATGCAGCACCACTGTGTGTTTGGGTGAATGTGGGTGAAGTTATCAATGCAATGTGAGCTATGTTTCCTAAACAGTTTCTAACAGACCTATTTTCCTTCCATGATAGGGTGGTGTCCTCCCTAGCCTAACCAATTTTCATCTTAGATCTACCTGTCAGCGCTCAACATTTTAGGAAATAGCATGAGCTTTGCAGTCATATTTTGTCTGTCAGCTGAGGAAGTGGCTAATTGAAATGATTGTCCAGCATCTTCTTTGTATTGAAATATCGTTTACTGTTTCAGGTACAGAGGGAGAATAAACCCTACTTAAATCATAGCCCTTATGAGTTTCTCCATCCAGGCAAGTCAGTGTGCTTGGAGTAGTAAATGTCACATGCTATCCCTCTCTCAAAGGCAATGTTGCTGCTGCTGCAGCACTTACCATCCCTAGCCTTTTAGGAGTTTCTCTAGCTAGTTAAGACTTTAGAGCTCCACCATAAGATATGGGTCACCCAGACACCTGTAGTCATAATCCATGATAGTATCTTTCCCTGCATCATTTAAGGAGTGAGCTCTTTCTATATTTACTTTCTGTCATGGTTTGAGGCCCTCAAACAGTTCTGCTCACTCACTCCCCCCTCTTTCTTCCCTAATCCGGGGGGATGGGGAGGAGAATCAAAGGAATGCCACTCCCACAGGTTGAGATAAGAACATTTTAGTAACTAAAGTATAACATAAATCACTACTGCTACCACCAATAATAATAATAGAGAAAATACAAGGAAAGAGAA
>JASSUY010038696.1:0-52841 GCA_032466535.1 Forpus xanthops | reverse complement strand
AGCAAGCTGCTCTAGTGGAAGGTGTCCCTGCCCATGGCAGGGGTTGGAACTGGATGAGCTTTAAGGTCCTTTCCAACCCAAAAAGGTCTGAAAATGGTGGAGTGAAACGTCTCACACATGGTAAACACTGGAAGCATCTGGAGCACTGTGCCAGGTACCTGCATCTGGAGCCTCCCTGGAAGGCAGGCAAACTTATCCCAGGCAAAGCTTTCCCAGGCTTGGCATCAGCTCCAAGCAGGAGAGGAGGTGATTAGCTGGGGAGGTACGAGCCAGTTTGCCCTGCTGACTTCTGCTGTGTCTCCAGGCATGGAGAATCAGGTACTGCCATCTAAAACCCTGCTCAGAAAACCCTGCTCTGCCGAAATCTCAGCTTCCCACTGCTGAAAAGGAGGGCGTGGAAAATATGACCCCAGCACAACCTAAAAATTAACAACGCAGAAACTTACTTTTAGGAATCTCATTGCTCATAAGCCAGATTTTCACCCAAATCTGGAGGAGGAGGAGGACACATAACTGGCATTTACACCTCCTTGGATGACCCTGCTATCTCCCGACTCCTCCGTGCTGGTGGTGACATGTCTAGACACTCTGGGAAGCATTCAATTAGGAGAAGGGAAAATGCATCCTGCTGTTAGGAACAATGCAGGAGGAACAAAACAGCCCGTTTTTATTCCATGCAGCTGTCTTTTAAAAGGACTCTTAGGTCACTGAAAGTTTTAGTTACAGCAGAAAATAACTTAAAAAAGCAAGCAAAAATTGGACATGAAACTGTGTATATTTTTTGGAAATGGATTTTTTTTTTTGTCTTAATAGATCTCTCTTTCAACTCTTTCCCAGCTGAGTTTTTTTTTTTGCTCATTTGGAGCTCTATGATTATTAATGGCTGTAGCAGTAATGTGCTTGGGAAAAGCTCATTTGAGGACCATGTTTTATGGCTTATAAAATATCTGAAAGATACTTTCCTTCAGCCAACAGTTGCCCTGTTTTCCCAAGCAGACATTATTCCATGCCATGGCGAAACTTGGCTTTGAAGAGAAGCAGGAGAAGCCTGCTGCAATGCAACCATCACTTCTACAGTAGAGCTCTTGTCATGCCCATGGACTAGATGATGTTTGGGTAGAGAGGGGAATCCAGGGACCACACTGGTCCTGGAGGACTCACTTCCACTTGCTGGCACATTGAGGGTTTTCTGGTGTCACTGAAACCCCCAAACTGGTCTTTAAGTGGAATCCAATTGCTGTGGATAGACATAGACGTGGGTTGTTGTGGTAGAAAACTTATGCTGACCAACTTACAGAGGAACCATGGGGCTCCTAGCAAGGGGGAGAGCAGACATGTCAGCCAAATTGTCTTCAAGACATGCCAACATCATTGCTTGAGGGGTATGGAGGTGGTTCCACGCTATATAACTCTTCAACAAGAAAAGCCACAACCAGCACAATCAAACCACTGGGGAAGTGTTGTAGTTTTTGAACACTCAAAGCAAGCAACCCTCTGATTCCCTGGGTTACATTACAGCCTGGACTGTCCAACTGGTGGGCATGCAAGCCATGCTCCCTTACTCAGTTTAGGTGTGCCCTGTTGCCTCCAAACTGGGAAATTCAACCTGCTCAACAGGTCAATGCTACCCAATGGCATCTGCTTCATTTTCAGCAAAGGAAGCTCAAAGCAGCTCAATTCCCATCTATGCTGAGATATGCTCGCAGCAGAAGAATTGCAGTGCAGAAGAAATGCGTAACAGTAATCCAAAGGCAGATTCCCATCATTAAAGCTGTCAAGAGGAGATGCCCGAGACAGAAACTTAATAAACAGAGAAAGGATAAAGGCAGCTATTTTATGGCAAATCTTTCAGCTCTTGTCTTGGAGAGGTTCTTACCTTGGAGCCAAAGCCTGGGATGTTGTGGACATGCATCTGATATATGTCAACTGACTGCAGTCCTACCTGCTGGAGCAGAAATGAGACTCCTGCCAACTTCATGCCTATGGAAGAGGGGATGTGGAATTCCCAATCTCAGCAATTGTGACCAGATTACAGCCTTCTTGCACCTCTCAGGTGACCTCCTGGCTTTTTATAGTATAACAATGATTGCTTGCACATGCCCAAGTATCTACTGTTGGAAGCCAACAGAGCTGCGGAGCATTCCAGGAACAGCTTTCAAGGTCCTGCCTTAGAGAATGGAACGAGGAGTTTTCCTGTTTGATCTCCAACCTGTACTCTGCCATTTGAAAGTCATCATTGCCCGTTTCCACAACAGAACAAGACATCAATATGCAGTTTAATGTAAAACAGTGAGATCAGAGCTTTCATTTTCAGGAAAAAAGCAGAAATTTCAGCTGTAATAAAGACTATTTCTGTTTAAAATGTGGTACAAGACATGATGGATGAGCAGAAACAGCAATAACATAGAATATTTGGAATGTCCTTCTCTTCCTAAGTCTATTCAGCATCCATCCGCTGAGCGCAGAAGCAGATTGGAGAGGTTTGGGAGTTCTGCCCATGGAGGGGGTGGGGATAGAGCACCAGCTCCACACTGGGCACTAGATCCAGAGCACTAAAAGCCAAGGAGACCGGGAATATGCAGACCTAAGAGCAAGAAGGGCTCACCTTCCCGTGTTTTCCCGTAACAACTCTATAACCGGTATTTCCCTTCTATCCCCATTTTCTCGTGACCCTGGTAAGTTCAGCGCTCCACTAAAAATAACCTCTGTCTTTTATTGCTGGGAAAGAATCCCAGCCTTCACAGAAACAGGGTTTCCAATCTTCTCGGAGGCAGATGCTGGAATACCCCAAAAAGCTCAGAAACTGGCAGGCAAAATGCATGAGACTTTCCCACTTCTTGCTAAAGAATAAAACATAATCTCCTGTGAGTCTGTAGCACTTGCAGATCCAAAGGTCCTTCTGCTCTCCAAATAAACTGTGCTTGCTGGAGGCTTGGCGCTGGCTCTGCTATGGTGTGAAATTCAGAAACAGGAATCGATGAGGTCTTTTGCAGATCTATCCCAAAAGAAGTGGGCAAAGACCCCAGCCCTGATCTATGTGCTCTGGTATGGAACAGGGTTCTCCAGTCACCTCCTGGGGACCAAGCAGCCCACCTCTTTGCTAGCTCTGTGGGTGTTTAATGTGCTTGCACTCAGCCCTTAGGTTTATCTGGGCAGCTTTGCAAGCAGGGATGAGGTTTTAAGAGCACACTGCAATTGATAGTGATTGCATTACACCAGTAGCACTTGTCAATTGCTCTGCTTCTCTATAGTGACAAACAACAACAAGAAAGCAACAGAGATCCGTAAGTTGGGTGAAAACTAAGGCCAAAGTTATCTGTTCCATTTCTTTGTAAGAGAAGGAGTTAAGGAGGCTTCTCCTTTAAAACACACAATTATCCTGCGTGTGTTAAAGCAGTGGGACAGAGATCCGGCTTCTTCCAAAGCAGCTTCTCAAGAGCTCTGTAGCCTGCAGATGTCATTAGGAGAGGGCAATAATCACTATTTCTGTCCATACCTTGCAGCCAGTTCCTGCTGTTCCTCATGGGGGCTCTGTACAGCAAGCTCTCAGTTACATCTATGAGATAGGTTCAGACATAGGCAGCCCTTTTCCAAAATGGATGCTCTCATCCATTCAGGTCTCCCCTTCCTTCCCAACTTTGTGTGTTTTTAAAGGCAAAGGAAGAAGCCAACCCAATTCCAGCTGGGGAGCATAGACAAGCACGGCAGCTTGGGATCTGCCCTCAGTTTTACTGGAAAACTTCAGGAAGGGGGGAAAATTCCCACTATTTCCCAGGTACTGAGAAAGGGGAATGGAGAGCATGAGATGAGACAGGCTGTGGGGTTGGAGGCCTTAAAAAGTGTTTCCTTGGATTTCTCTTCCTGAGACAAGTAAGACTGGAATCCAACTACATGCTGGGAATAGTCATAGAATCCCAGACTGGTTTGTGTTAGAAGGGACCTTAAAGCTCTTCCAGCTCCAAGCCAGGACTCCTTCTACTAGACCAGGTTGCTGCGAGCCTGGTCCAACCTGGCCCTGAACATAGCCAGGGATGGAACATCTGCTTCAGCCTTCTGCTAAGCATTACGGGGAGAAAGAGCCCAAGAAGGAAGCAGAAGCGGAAAGGATCAGTCCATTGCCCCATTGCCATGGGGCAAAACCAAGGACAAAGCTGAGCCTTTTAGGATCTCAGCCTAGATGTTTAACTGCAAACCCATCCTTCCACTCCTCAGCCCAGCTTCTAGACCTGTCAAGTCTGCACACTGCATTGGGGCCAAACCTCCACTTTCTGTTTCTTTCTTCCTTTCTCTTGATGCTCAAAAACATAACAGCAGCAATCCTTGACCAGATACCATGGAGAGGTTAATAGGCAGAAACTATTTTTAGATCTCAATGTATTGGATCATCCTTTGTTATGGCAACGAAGCTTGTTATTCCTTATTTCTTTTTTACGCATAGCAGTCATCGAGGCTTCAATTCAGCTCACAGTAAACATTCAGAAACCTCAGGATTTTAGAACTTGCTTGTTGTGTGACTGCTAAGAACATTGGAAAAGACAGGAAAGAAAGCCTATCACAGGGTCTCAGAGGAAGGAGGGGGTCTCTAGCCTGGGGAGAAACCTTGTGCCTCTAGAGATATGGTACCTGAGGCTGTGGGGTGGGAAAGCTCCAGCAGATGCCATCTGGAGGTGCCTTGCAGCCCGCACAATCTTGTGGGTCTACACCACCAAAACCCCACAGCAAACCTAGCCCTGAGTGTGGGCAGATGGGGGGCTCCAAAACGATGCAATGCTGCCTGGTTTCAGTCCAAAAGCAGTAAATCTTTCCTCACGGGGGTTACACTGTGCTCGGATGAGGTTTACAGAAAAATTTGCCAAGGTTCAGCATTGAGGTTCAGATCAAATGGTGAAAACAGGTGTGCTGTGCCTTTTGGGGGGGTTATTGCCAAGTCCATGCACATCTACAGGATGCGTTAGCTGCTGTGGGAGAGCAGTGCCTACTCTGAGATGAGGCATCAGGCAGACCTGGAGCATTCAGCAAATTCAGTGAGGCACTGGCACAGGGTTCCCAAAGAAGTGGCAAATGCTCCATCCTTGACAGTGTTCAAGGCCGGGTTGGATGGGGCTTAGGGCAAGCTGCTCTAGTGGAATGTGTCTGCCCATGGCAGGGGTTGGAACTGGATGAGCTTTAAGGTCCTTTCCAACCCAACCCAGTCTGGGATTCTATGATTCTAAGATTCAGGGGAGCTTTCTTCTTCTAATTACTTCATGCTGACACGTCAGCTTGACACATGCTGGCAATACACAAGCCTTGTAAAACGCACACCAAAAGCATGTCATAGATCCTTGGGTAGAGAAACCCTGCTTTCCAATGTATAGTTTTATTGCACCTTGCTGAAGATGCAAAATTGATCAGGGATCCTGGATAAATCAGGGTGACATTCCCCAGTCTGCTCTGTTCACTCACAATAAAGCCTCATCAGTCCCTCTTTTGTTAGAGCATAGCATATTTTGCTTTAGCCAACACCATTTGTATCTGGGCTGCAGAACCCGAGGAGAACAGCACTTTTGACAGGAGGTTGGGTTTCAGCATCTTTAGGGCATTTCCCTTTCAAAATACACCAGTTCTTTTGAAAGAGAAGTGAACAGAAGAAAGCCAACCTGGTCAAGTTGTGCTTCAAATTCTATGGAGAAGCCCAGACCCATTGTAAAGAAAGCAACTAAAGAAATTTGGATGGAGCTGGCCAACAAGCAGCAAGAATGAGCTGTTCAAAGTGGTGACCACTGAACTCTTCAGCACTTAAACATCAGCAGCTATGGGCTCATTCCAGCTTTCCTTTGTCTTCCCTATCTCAGCCTTGTTGTCATGCCCAGATGTTAACTGGAGAAAAAGAGGACTCTGAGGTTCTGTCTGATGTTTCAGCGTTTGCTCCATGCTTGGAAACAAAGCAAAAAGTTGAAATTTCAAATAATGCTCCAGGAATATTGTCCAGGAAACCAAATTATATTATATATTATAATATATATAATGTAATGTAATGTAATAGAATGTAATGGGATAGAATATAATGTAATGGAATAGAATAGAAAATGTAGAATATTTGAAAATTGTAAAATATAGAGTATTATAGAATATTATAAAATATAATATCTAATAATATATAGAAATGTCAGCGTTGGAGTGATGGTAGATAGGTAGATTCAAATGCTGAAGATCAGAACAGGAGCTGAAAAGACTGCAAAACGCTGACTTTCAAGGCATGACATTATTAAACTGGATTTGGCATCACAGAATAGTTAGGGTTGGAAATGATGTTGAGATCATCTTGTTCCAACCCCTCTGCATGCACAAGACCTCTGTCTTGCTGGTGGCTGGCAGCAGAGAGAGGGTCAGAAGTATCTCAATATAGTTTCTCTCTTTATTATCCTCCTTCACAAAGCCCCATAACTGACTTGAGAGTATGAGGCTAGCTGGCCATTTTATATCATGGAGTTGCTGGATGCTCTTCTTTAGTCCGTGCAACCAGGCCCCTACGTTTGCACTATTCCCATGGACTCAGCCAGCACAAAAGATGTTGTTTGCCTCCTGGGCTTTGAGGTCCTCCTAAAAGCACAGCCATAGTAAATAGAGCTGCACTTTCTCTGAGGGAAGCTGAAGCATATCCTGAATTGGTTTGAAACCAATCCAATCAAAAGAATGAAATATTCCCCAATCAGGTCAAACTGACCAAAATGAAGTGTTTCATTTCAGGTTCGTCTCCCCCCACCCTTCAAAACAGAAAATAACCCAATAATGATACTAAAAGAGAGCAACCAGGCAGGTTTTCAGCACAATCACATTTTCTTCCCCCATGGGAAACAGCAAACCTGTGGAAGTGGCAAATTTCCTTGGAACAATCTTTCTTATCAGCACTTCACTATGCCCAGCCTCTGAAAAGCCCATTGCTCTGATCTGGGAATTAGGGAATGATGGCTTAGGTGCCTCTTGCATCTGTCCCTAACTCAACCTTCCTGCTCAGAGGATGTTCCCTGAGATGCACTGCAGGCAACAATATGATGTCCATCTTTGGACATCATGAACCTAAGACCATGCCATACCTAAACCAGGATTCCACAAAACACTGTCCACCATCCCAACCAATCCCATCCCATCTCTTGCATTTGTATTTCTCTATGTCTGTACATACAAGTGTGTATGCGAGCATGCAAAATCATTTTGGGGAGTGCTGCTGCCTAGAAGGTGAAGCACAACTTGCACAGCATCAAGACATTTCCTCTGCTTCATGGGTCCATGCCTGAGTGCTGCAAAGCAGCCACCTGCACTGAGCTGGGTATGACAATACATGGGGCTGCTGCAAAAGAGGAGGGAAACCCAAGGTGTTTCCTTCTTTCCTGACTGCACAGCTCTGTTTGCAGCACCACCTTAATATCTTTCCCATACTTGCTCAGAGTTATTAGCTCCATGTTTTTTTTGCAGCAAGCTGAAACGTCGAGGAACACTGAATTAGATTTTCAGTGGATTTTTGAGATGTGAATTGCTGAATGCTTTCCCCAGCAGAACCAAAGGATGCTCTAGGGAAACATCGCAGTGAGAGAGGGCATCCGTCAGCACTCAGCCACCAAAGAACCTTTGCTCTTCCAAAAACCTGGCTTTCAGCAAGCCCCTTTGCAAGGACTTTCTATGTTATACCAGCTAGCCAAGGAGTTGTGCAACTAGATGTCAAAGACGGTTGGAGAACAAAGTGTGCAAACGGGATGTAATGCAATACTATGTGTTTATTTCTGAACCTGAATCCAGGCAAATCCATCTCTGGCCACTTCGCAAGATGAATAAAACCCACCAGCTTAAGACATCGTGCAGTATTTCTTTTCTCTCCTCCTTCATTTAAAGAATTGGGACGCAGTGTTTTTAATAAAACTCTCTTTCTTATATAGATATATATATCAAAGTGCAAATAAATCTTTACTATAATCAGAAGAATGCAGAGAATTGTAAAAGTTTAGAAGGGGTCACTTCTGACTGGCCCTTACTCCATAAAGTACAGTTTGATGTCCTGTAGTTTATAGCTGTACAAAGCCCAGGTCTTCTGCATTCAGATTGGCTGTTAATGTTGTAATGATGTTTAACTGCTGACAAATGAATTACAGGTGGGGAGCGCATTGCCCCTTTAAGACAAGGACTGTTTAAGTAAAACAACCTGTCAGTTTTATTTGGTTGCTTTTTTTCCCTGTTTCTTTTTAATTCCCCCAAGCAAACAGATTAAGGAACATCATAGCCTGTTAAGTAATGTATGTTTGTAAAAACACCACATCCCTTTGATGCATCTATCATGCGCTGGAGAGGAGAAAGAGGGGTTTTCTTTCACTTGCAGAGTAGCTTCTTTTTCTTTTTTGCCACTAATTATGGAATTTCTCATTAAAATAACAAGAAGCAAGTCTGGCTGGGATTCCAGCACATGGTTTCACTTTTGGAAACCAATGGGAACCGTATGTTTGCTTCCCTCTTCCATGTCCCATGCAGCAATAGCAGTGCAGAGGCAGGCAGAAGCATCCATGCCCTGCTCCACCAACCCCGCATCCAGGACAGGGAGAAGATACTCTCCCAAAGGCAGGCTCAGTCCACACTGGGTGATGCCAGTTCACCAATAATGTTTTAGCTTCTGAAATTCATGCCATTCCCCAGGTTTTGGACCTGATTTTCACTTATTTCCCCTCTTAGGCTTTTCTCCTCTGTTCTTTCTCTCCCTCCTTGCTCCATTGCATTTTTTCTCATGGCAAAACTAAGTCCTGCAGACCTGTGGTGGTTATTTATAAACCCTCCTGAATGCCAAAGCGCCACGAACAATCATTTCCCTCCAGTTTACAGGAACATTCAAAGTGCTCTGAAGCATATTTTTGACATAACTCATCACTTTGAAGATGCTTCCAAGCTTTTGTTCGTGTTTATTGACAGGAAGTTGTTTTTCATGGCTCAAATCAGGAGGGGGATGATGGAGGGGGTTGTTGCCAGGCACTTGAAGCTGTACCCTGCAAAACCCAAACTTGCATTCCTGGTGTGCGTGTCTGCTCTCTCCCCACCATCCGTCGCCCAACTCCGCTCTTCAAGGGGGAAAAAGCCATCAGCAGAGCTTAAAAAGGGGTGAATTAAAGCAAGGATACATGTGAGCAGGTGAGAAGGGAGGAGAAAACTCTGTTATCCATCATGGCTATGGAAGAAGATGATGGAGTACCTTCATCTGGAGAGCAAGGATGAGGAACAAGTCCCCCACTTCATCTCCTGGGGGGAGGCTGTGTTGGGGAATGGGACAGCCCAGTAGGAGCATCCCCTTTCACAACTTGGATGTTACATGGAAATCCTGACTCATGGAAAGGGAGGAGCTGGCTGAATCACCCTGATGTGGCGGGGCAGGGACCTCTATCCCTAGGGGCTCAGAGAGGGCCTTGTTGGCCAATCCTCAATGAAAATGGGCAAGAGGTCTGCAGGGCTGCCAGTAAAGGATGGGGTTTACTGGTCAGGCCAAATGTGGGGAGGGAACTGGGGGAACTGGGCAGATGGTGATGAGAGAGGGGCAAACACAGATGCCTACCTGCTCAATGCTGCATGCCATGAGAGGAGGTCAAGCGTTCCTGGTTCCCACCTCAAGTCCCAGGCAATGTCTTCATGGCATATCCTCTCTGCTGGCTTCAACCATCCTGAATTTCAGTGAAGAGCAGAATTCTTTCTTGAAGGGCATAGTGATACTCATCTCCTTCTCCCTGGGCTGATCCTGATGAAGGAAGCCAGCAGAGGAGCAGCACAAGTGCACAGGGATGATACAACAGAGCCCAAAATGAGGATCTCAGCCAGCCAAAAAAGGCCTGGCATCACGAGAAATCATCATGCAAATTGCAGCAGAACAATTGTCTTGACCTCACGGACACATTCTGAACCACTCAGCAGCCCTGGCACAAATCACTGCTGCTCCATTTAACAGGGAAAAAGAGAGATTTTAAATGAAGTTCTATCAAGCTTTTTATATTGACAATGGGACTAGTTATTATATACTGTGCGCCTGAGGTTCTTCCACTGAAAGGAGCATAGTGCAACACTGGGGGCAATTCTTAATTCCACTTACTCCCAATAATTATTACTTCTTGGCTTGTTGCTACACTATATAGTGTAATGTTATTGCTTGGAATGGTATGTTAACTGAGCTTTTACTGATACCATGTGTTCCCCTTCTTTTAGCCCAGTCAAGAACTGTTTTTCTAAGGATGGTCAAGGGAATATGATTCTAATATAACTGTAGATGATATAAAAAGTTTTATAGACAGTAATCCACATTTGAACTGGGAGCCCAGAATCCAGCCACAACAGCCTTAATCAGGCATTCAATTTACACTGTTTGAAGGCTCAGACTGACCAGTGTAATAGAAAAGGCACTCACTTGCTTATGGGCAATAGCCAGTTTGAAAGTCAAGATAATAGACCTGCACTTAAAGAGAAAGAGAACAAAAACCTCTGAAAGCTGGCCTTGTAATATGCAATTTCAGGCATCATTTGGCTCCAGAAGCATGATTTAAAGCAGCCTGAAAAACACACAGGGGCACATTGTTTACTGTGTTTTTCCCCGTGAGTGGACACATAAAACTGTGCCTGTTAATGTGACAGTGATTGTCATTGCTGGCAGAACTCAGGTCCTCCAAAACTCAGAACAGAAACTGCAAAAGGACCTACAGACCAAGGTGTGCTGACATTTACAAAGGAGCTATCTGCTCTCTGCTTGAAGAAGTAGGCTTTTCTTTGTGAAGATGTGCAAGGTAAGGAGTGGGCAATGACTCCCTGCTTGCTCAGTCAGACGAGAGCACCCAGGCTAGCTCTGTGATGCTCCCAGACAACTGCTTGGTGCGAGCATAGCCCCATGAACACTATGGAAGAGGAGATGCAGGGACAGCACTCGGATGCCTGGGTGGGAGAGCAGAGTGGAGCTGAGCTGTTGAAGCTTTCCCAGGGATGAGAGCACAAGGATTTACTCCACTGCTTTCTCTCCTTCACATTTGCAGTGCCATTTCTCTCTCAGCTCTGCATCTGGAGTCTATAGTTGATCCACCTTCAGGAGTTGCTGGTTCAACTCCTGTGAGCGATTGCAGCAGATGAGGACTCTGAACATCTATCTGCTATATTCCAGATCCCTGTGTTTACTAACAGCGTGCTTTCCTACTCAGTCATCAAGCTATTTCTTGCTATCTTTTACAGCAGAACAAGTCCAGTGTGCAGAAGGAGGGGGTTTTGAAGGCAGATAGCAACAGCAAGCAGCGTTTTCCAACTCCACCAAACTTTTACGAGCACTTCCATAATGGCATTTCCAACACTTGGGCCATGACTGCAGTGACAGTTGACACCTCATACATCATAATCTGCTTTCTATTTAAAAAAAACAATGATGTTGGTTTATTTGTTGCAGCAATTACCTTCACACGGGACAAATGTGCTTGGAAATTCCAACACTTTGGTCTCAGCAGCGGGCAGGCATGTACTGCCTGACCCTGTGTTCATCATTGCACTCATCACTGGGGTTGCGTTGTCCTCACTGTGCAGGTCACTGCATTGCCCTTCAATGCTACGTGTCCACAACTGGCATGAGTGCAGGAGCTTCAGGGCTTGCCTTAGGGCTTTTGGTGTGTCTTTTGGGGGTTTAAAGAGCAAAGCCTTGATCCTAATCAGAGACCTTTGATTGTACTGTGAGCTGGCAGCACAATCCCCTGAGCTGGCGACTGCTTATGTAGATGGACATCTGTTTTTCTTTCTCTGGACATTCTCTTTATTTCACTTCCAAAAATCCCATCAAAGCTGATTTCTGGGGCATCCTGTGCTTGTTTGTGATGTTTCATCATTTGCTTGTGCATTGAGCACAAAGGAACTAGAGCAGTCACTAGCTTGTGCTTAACAGGGGTGAAGAAACATCGTGTAGTGGGGCTGGGGTGCCAGCTGGTGGGTAAGCCAAGGTGACGGGTGGAAGGAGAACACCTCTTTAGCAAGGGCAGGGTGAATGGGGAATGTGGTGGAGCAGGAGGTGCACAGTGGTTCATGAGGTAGGAGGTGAGGTAGACGGGCTTATGGTCAGCTCCTTGCTCAAGTATTCTTGGGACAAAGAGAAGTGGGTGATATCAAACCTACCAACTCCCACATACATAACAATGAAAATACCTCTACCCACTGACTTACCTAGTGCTCCTCCCTTCAGAAAAGGCAGGCAAAGCTTTCTAGCTGGGAGGCCAAGGAGTAAGCAAGCTGAGGTGGACACACCATGGATGGAATATTAGCTTAGGTGAAGCCATTTGTTCGTGAGCTTCAGCCAAGCCACCAACTTTGCAAAGCACATCTGGGCTCAAAGCAAGACAAACACCTGCTCTGAAGGTCTTCCAAAGCCAGAACTCTTCAGTACTGAGTGCAACTGTCCAAACTAGACCTAAGCATCCTACTCTTCCTACTCACACTTGAATAATAGTCTCTCTGTTAAAAAACACAGGGAAGTACACATCTGGACTTGAATCCAAATGAGGAAGGTTGCTTTCATGCAACCTTGTCTGACCTTTTGGATGTGCCTCTTCCATCATCTCTGAAGCTTTATCTGCCAAGCTGAGTAGACCCACACCTTTGAAAGCCTGGCAAAACCCCACGTCTTGCAATCTGGCCAGATCAACCCATTTCTGCACTCTTGTTGCCTTAAAAAGAAATCACCATGGAAAGAGGTTTCCCTATACCTCTTGCAGAAACAAAGTTCCTCGCTTCACCGCCGCTCCATCACATCACACCACTGGAAATGAAATCCATCAGCCTCTGGAGATGACTTATCCTTATTTAGGATCCCTCACTAGTATGAGCTAAAAATGAACCACTTGGACCACAGACACAGGCAAACTCTGCTGTGCCCCTGCTCAGCTCCCTATCACTTAATAGCTTTTGATGGGGGAAGAGCACTGCTGCTACATATACAATCCCTGCTGAGGTTTAATGTCAAAGGATCTCATCTGGGGCCATTGGGAGCCTCACTTAGGTCCTTTGAGATGTGACTTGCTTCACAATGCCCTCCAGCATCAGTGCTTGGTTTGGGTTTAAACTGTTGTTCTTTGCACTGTCCACTCCTCATCTCTGCAACTCTCTTTTCCCACTTGCAAAATCGAGGTAATGCTTCAAAAGCCCTTTAAAACTGATAGAGCTTTCTGAAAGAGAAGCATTATTATTCCACAGGAATGGCTCAAAAGCTGTTTGTTCATAACTTTATAAACATCACAGGAGATTTCAGCTAGCAAAGTGTGAAGAACAGTCTATCTGCAAGGTTAACAGCTCCTGGTTTCCCTTTCTCTTGTGGTATACAACACAAAAAGCTCGATTTCAATGGGATCAGTTCGCAAATGAATCACTGTTTCTTAATGAGGAGAAAGGAGAATTAATCTGTAAGCACATCTACAGCCAGTCTCTGCAGGGACAGCTTAACAGTGACTGCTGAGAGCCAGGATGCGGGCTGCACACACCGGCCACAGAATCAGTTTGAGGACAAAATGACACTGCGCTGCAGAGCCGTGTGTTTAAAGCACAAATCAGACCTTTTAGTTATGGTTGTTGTTAGGTACAGTTACAGGGTAGGGGAGCTGAAGGGGGGAGAGCATCCTCCTGTTGATCTGGTTAATACATCATCTAAATACAATCTGCTCCAGCAAACAGGCGAACCCAGGGAAATGAAGGAAACCACATTAAAAACATGATGAAAGTTGCCTCAAGGCTCCTTATGTCACACTTGGGCTTTAGGCAGTTGGGGGGGGTTATTTCTTGCCTTTTTTTTCCTTTAACAAGCCAAACCCAAGCGTTCGTTGCTTTGGTGTTAAAGGCTGAGAAAACCCCTCAGCTTCTTCCCCCAAACACGTACACATTGCTCACGTACTCATATGCTGGTGTGAAACGGATGCCCACTGCCTCCTGCCCAAGTTGTAAGCCAAGGGTACATTTAAAGCTCATAGGGGAGAAGGCTTTGGGCTCCTGGCTCCTGTTGTCATGGTCAGCTAAACATGATTCCTGTTGACTCCTCCAAGGGGTTCAAGCCACATAGAGAAGTAAAGGGACAACATCAGGTGAGGACCCTGTGCACCATAGGGGTATGACCCACAGCTCATGCTGCTGGAGAGGGCAAAGAAAGACGCAACCCCCCCAAAACTGTGTTATTTCTGCCCTGTTGTTAACTCCCTTCAGCAATGACAGAACTAAATAAACCTCACACATGGTTTATTTTTGGATTAGCTCCCCCCGCCATGCTCTGTTCCCCTTCCGAATTGATTTATGGTGCTATTGTTCTGTACTCTGACCTAACACACCAAATGCCTTAAGCTTTGCTTCCTCCCTGCTCCTTCCATCGTGCAGGTGTAACTGCTGTAAAAGTGACGGAGAGGAGGGAAACGGATGAAGGAAACAGAAGAGAAAGCAACGAGAAGAAGTGGAGACTGCAGATGCACACATCTGCTTTCTGCCTAATTCAGGCTATGGCACACCCGTATGGGTGCCTTTTTATTGCAAACATTCCTTATGAGTTAGAAACATTTCTCTACCACCCCCCTCTTCCCCTTTCCTCCAAACTTCAGATGTCCCAGAGGAATGCTTAAACTATTATGCAATCCCAGAGGAGTTTGCTGCTTCCCTTTTTAATTGGTTCCATACTGATTGCTGGTTTTTAAAGCAGTGCCCAGTTTACTCTTTCCTAAAGGCAACCCAGGGCTCCTTGTTCTGGCTCTGGCACTGAATTAGCTATAACTTTGTTCCCAAATCCCTATGGGTTTATAGCATGGTTATAATCATTTACGTGACGCTGAAATTTGCAATTCCCTGCTCTGATGTTTTTTTGAGCTTTCATTTAAACAGAAATGATAAAAATGCTGGTTTAAGTTACTCCATAAAGATATTCTTGGCTATTTTTTTACTTGGCCAGCACCCACAGGTGAGCTGTGGTCCCCTAAGGCCAACAAAATGCTTGGTATTATCTAGCCCTAAGCAGAGACTGATGTCTTTGCAGACAGAAATGAATGTGTAGTAGAAAGGACAAGGCTGAAACCAGGTTTTGATGTTCATGCTCCAGTGAGAGGGGGCTATCGGGGTTGCAAAAGCACTATATAGGACTTCTCTTTTCAACCTCCAAGCACTACTCAAAGGTGGCAAAGCAATGGCAGATGCCAAGCAATTTGCCCAAGGTTGCCTAGAAAGTGTACAGCAGGAAAAAGGACTTAAATTCCCCAGATCAGGACTGCAGCTGCTGCCTTCCTGATACAGCTTTTTTTCCCCTATCATAAGCATAGCACAGAGCGACTCTGCCTGGCTCTGGTCCCCCTGTAATACCTTTGTCTGAAGGAAAACCATCTCATTGGCTTTACAAATGTCCCTTAGGAATAGTTGACTCCAAACTAAGGGCAGAAAAGCCTCAAACCCAGAGCAGCCATGAGGAAATGAAATGCATAAAACACAAAAGACTTTAGCAAGTCTTTTAATATGGCACAACGAAAGAAGAAAGACATCCAAAGAGTTAGGAAAGGCAGCACCATTCCTTGTTAACGAAGAGAGAAGGTAACTGAATGCTGGCCATACATGGCATTAATAGCACCAGCTAACAGTCTTAAGCCCAATGATGCTTCTTGGTGCAAGAGATTTGTTGTTCATTGAGTAATTAATTAAATTACCTTTAATTCATGAACTCCAAAAAGACTTGAAAGGGAGAGAGCTGAGCCTTGGAACCTGATGATCCCCTCTGTGGTGAGGAGCAGTTACTGCTTCTCCATTGCCCAAAGCATAGCCAGGGGGCCATTAACTCCTGTTACTGCCCTGAAGGCTCAGGAAGAAGGTCAATGATACCTTGAGCTAGGGAAAATATTCCCCCCGCCACTCAAGGGCATGTGGCACTGATTGCGCTTTCACATCTCATTGCTCATCTTGATCCCATGACTTCTCTTTAAACACATGTCAATCAAATCAGCTCCATTAATTTAGCTGGTGTGTGTGTGTTGGGGGTGTTGGTGTTTTGCTTTGGAGTTTTTTCCCTTTCTTCCCCTAATTTCATTAGAATCACATGGCTCCTCCCATGTGCTGCTTTGACAGATGTTGCTCACTGGTACCCAAAACCAAAGGTAAATCTTAGAGGTGGGCAACCCTGGGAAATGAACGTGAACTGACTGCTGTGAACTGAGAGAGCTTAAACTACGTGCCTTTATGGGGAAAATTAATTGTATGGATAATTCCCCCTTCCATTTCTATGTGTGGTATCCATGCTGTTTCAATTTCTGCGTGACAAAATGTATTATTGATAGGAACCAGACCTGCGGCTGCTTTAGTACTTAGATATCTAAATACTTGCCTGCAAGTACCATCTATCACTAAAGCGAAAAACCATGTCACTCGCAATGTCCTTTGGGAAGGAGAAAACCACAGTTCTTTCAAGGTTTGCCAGTTACTTTACAAGTTAAGCCTGTCAGTTTAGCACTAAATCTTAGACTTAAAATTGTAAAATGAGGAAACAAAAAGAAAGAAATAGAAAAGGTCCTTGCTTCAAAACTGGAAAATTGAGTTTGTCTGAGATATTTGATGCTTGTATTGGAGACTCGTGATTCATGGGCTTGGGAACTGTGTGTGCTGACAGACCTGAGCGTCCTGCCTTCACTTTGGGAGCATGGATTAGCTCACCCTAAACAGGTCGAAAGAAAGAGATAGGTGAGCAAACAGTGGCACTCTCCAGCTTGCCATCACCTCCCAACTGTGAGCAATGAGCTTTGCAAGCAGCCAGACTTCATCTCCACCAGGGAGGTGAAGGTTTCTCTACCCTCTCTGTAGCCACATGCAGAGGTGCAGAGATCACAGAATCACAGGATCAGCCAGGGTGGAAAAGAACCCATCCAGTCCTACCATTCCCCAGCACTGCCAAGGCCACCATTAACCCATGGCACTGAGAGTCTCATTACACGGTGTGTGAACACTGCATGGACGGTGACTCCAGCACTGCCCTGGGCAGCAGTTCCAATGCCTGAGCACCCTTTGGGGAAGGAATTGTTCCTCATCTCCATCTAAACCTGCCCTGGTGCAGCTTGAGGCCGTTTCCTCTTGTCCCATCCCTTGTTCCTTGGGAGCAGAGCTCAGCCCCCTCCTGGCTCCATCCTCCTCTCAGGCAGTTGTAGAGAGCCATCAGGTCCCCCCCGATCCTTCTCTTCTCCATCTGAACACCCTAGGTCCCTCAGTCGTTCCCCATCACACTGTGCTCCTGGCCCTTCACCAGCTCCACTGCCCTTCTCTGTCCCCACTCCAGCCCCACAATGTCTCTCTTGGAATGAGGAGCCCAGAGCTGAACCCAGGATTCCAGGTGCAACTTCACCAGAGGATCACTCCTCAACCAGAGAGATGGCTGGAGGTGCCCACAGCCACCCATGCCATCAAGTTAAGGCCAAACCTCTTGATCAATGCTGAAGAAGGGCTGAAAGAAAGCTTTTCAGGATGTAAAAGCTCAGTTAATGGGGATCCAGAAAGAATGTCATCTGGTTGCTGAAGAGGTCCAGAGCATCTCTCTCACAGCATCCAGGAATTTTAATGTTCCTGGGTGTGCGCGAGGCACAGAGCAATTTGCTGTTTATGCAGCTTGGCTGTGCTTTCATCTGCTTGTTTTGAAATCAGGACATTTGCAGCAGGATGAATTTAATGGAACTCCTTTCCCACCCTCCTGCCTGTCCCAGCAGGACCCCGGGCAGTGAGAAACAGAAGGAGAAAGAATGAAGCACCAGTGTTATCTGTGGTGCTGGCCTGCAAGTGGCAGAATGTGTCCTGGCAGCTCATCATTGCATCTGCCTTTTAACCTCCCATTGCAGCACTAGGGGTGGTACCAGGCACTTTGCAAGCATCTGGAAAACAGCCACGCTCTAAATTTTCTGGACACAAACTCATCACTTTGGCCCTTCCTGTGTGGTTATCCCAGGGTAAGCTAAGCGGCTGGTGTTGTTCTCCCCATGTCAGTCATGTTTAGGACCATAAATCACAGGACTGCACTCACTTGGTTGGGACAGAGCATCACTGGTGCCACTAGTCACCATAGGTTGAAGCATGCTCAGCAATGCCTTTGTCCTTTTCCTTTGCAAACGTGTTAGCATATGTAACTTAGAAGATTATCTAGACCTTAAATGATGCAGTTAGAGGCTCCATCAACAGGTCATGTTGACAGACTGGCTCAAGAACCTTCTCAGAGCAAGCAATCTGGATCTCTCATTGTGGATATTAGCTGAAGCAAGAAGAGGACCAAGCTGGGGAAAGGAAAAGGCTTTATTTACACTGCTGCCTATCAGGAGGGAGACCACAGGGTCCATGTTTGAAGGCAGAGGGTAAAAAACTGCTCATTCATAACATGTAATGAAAACCATCTTCTTTTGCCCTCCCACCCTGCCCCTGAGACAGTGTTCACAGAGCTGTCACTTTTCAATTGCCTTTGTTTGGGTTTACTGGAGAGCAGAAAACTCCCTCATTTCATCAATAAAATAGCAGAACCCCACTAAGCCTGGTGAAACAAGAATCAAAATGACAAGAGTGAGAGAAAAGAAGGGATTGTTTCCCAGGGAAGGTCTAATACTGCTTTAGCTGCTGTTTCTAACAGAGAATAAGTCCTATTTATTACTCTTAGGGTTCTAATTGTCATTAGACCTTAATTGTATCTTGGCTTGTTTTGCAAAGCAAAGAAAGCAGCAGCCCATGTTGGCCATTGGATGCAATCAGCTGCTCTTTTGATATGCATGTGTGTGTACTTTTTCCTTTCATCTCTCTATATAAACTGCAGAGTAGAAGCTGCAGTGATCCTACCGCACCTGACAGCTTTACAGCCTCTGTTCAAGGGCTGAGGCTCCTGAGATTGAACCTACAGTGCTGCAGGGGGCTGTGGCTGAAGCTGTCTGAACCAGATAGAGCCTCATGAGCTCGTTTTGTGTCTCCTGCCACCCCTTTTGTCTTGCTGCCATGTTCAGCAGGTGTTTATCTTCTTTTAGTAGCAGATCCTTTTGAAAAGACATCAAAAAGCTTCATTAGGCACAATAAAAGGGACATTTGCTTAAGCTACATTCATTCCCTTATTACCATGTAGCATCTTCCATCACTAACAAAGTGGCCATAAGGGCTGTATTCTTAAAAGCTTGACTGATTTCAATCAAGTTGCAGAATCTTGGCCAGATGAAACTCTTCTGCTTGTGACTGAGCACACAAACTGATTTCAGGGGAGCAAAGCCAATGGCAGCCCAGAGCACATGCAAACAGCATCCTCCTTTTTGTATCATTTAAATTCAACAAAGGACTGCTCAACCAAGGTGTAAGGGAGGAGTGATGGGAGGCAGAGAAGACTGAACTCAAAGCAGCCCTAGAAACAGGTTGCTGCTGGTCCAAGGTAGCATCCAGCACCAGCCGCCCAGGAAGGTGCTCAGGGGCTCCAGACAGCCTGCACCGGAGTTGAAGCTTGCTGTTCATGCACCATCCTCCTTCATTTTCCCTAAATAATCAGTGCAAGTACCAATGACACAAAATGGGAAATTCCAGGGAGATTTTCATAGAATCCCAGGATCCCAGGCTGGTTTGTGTTGGAAGGCACCTTAAAGCCCATACAGTTCCAACCCCCGGCCATGGGCAGGGGCACCTTCCCCTAGAGCAGCTTACTCCAAACCCCTGTGTCCAACCTGGCCTTGGACACTGCCAGGGATGGGGCAGCCACAGCTTCTCTGGGCACCCTGTGCCAGCGCCTCAGCACCCTCACAGGGAAGAACATCTGCCTTATATCCAACGTGAACTTTCCCTGTTTCAGTTTAAACCCACCACCCCTTTTACTTAATTACTTTCAAGCCCTCCATGGGACTGATTCACCTCCTGGGTTTTCATGCAGCAGAGGTTCAGCAGTGTCTTATCTGCTCCTTTATGCACCTCCTTATAGAGTGGCTTTGTGTTGGTGCACCCCCTTCCCTTCAGTGAGCACATGTTCAGATTGAAGGGGTTGATTTCTGGGGCTGTGGGTTAGCTTTCTAGTGCTGCATGAATGCTGCGGACAGTTTGTATTTGTATAAATAGACATTCTGTCTCCCTAGGTTGCTGGGGGGGGGGGGGGGGAAATTTAGCGCATTCATTGCTCGCAGCATTTTAGGTCTGAAAAGAAAAAGAGAAATAATAATCAGACCGTTCTTAATAGCATCCAGGGGGTGGAAAGTAACTTCCTCTCCCTCCCCAAAGCAACAGTGATTCAAAACATGAGGGCTGAGTGAGGAAAGTCATAGCATTTCAAGAGCAATACCAGTAGCAATGTCTACAGCCCTGTGGCTAAAGCAGCAGTGAAAAAAGGCCTGGGACCAGCTGTACTGTTGAAAATACAGACGCTTTCAGGAAGACCATTAGCACAGCAGCACTATCAGCTTCATTCTGAGATGGAATCTGTTCAGCATACCAATTATCCTGGCCCTCACCTAACCCTGATGAATGAAATACGTTTCATATTGCCTTGGATGCATCTGTATCTGAAAAGGGTTCACTTCACACTTCTAAACATGTGCTTCAGTCCTCCCTGAAGAGGGGGCACATAGAGACATCATGCAAAATCATCGGGGATGCAAATGCAGATGAAAGCAAAGCTGATCTCTTACTGATTTTGATACAGTATAGACAAGATAGACAATATAGGTCTTGCAGTAAGTCCTAGTGCTGTGTTGGGGCAGAGGGATTCCCTGAGATGCCAGGAGACCAGCAAGGTCTCTCCTTGGTATCTAGGAAAGGACAATTCCATTAGAAAGAGGATTGGGGTGCAAAGAATGTAGGGTGTTTCTCTGCACTACAAGGTCAGAGATGTGGTGTTATAAGCTCAATCAGCCATGGTGAATTTTGTGAAAAGAATTCAATGAGGAAAACCTCAATTACTCTTTCTATTTCTCAGGAAAACTGACAGGAGATCCCTACCTGCCTGGCTTTGAGTTCCCTCTCCTGCCTCAAGTCTGGTTTTATCCCCAGCCCCACATGCCAAGATGAGGGCTGAGGGGCTCGGGCTGGAAGAATCTGCTGGTCGCAAGATTTCACTTTGCCTATTGCAGTGGCAGAGAGCAAGCAAGCTACGTGTAGGCTGCACGTCGGGCTGTGTCATTCCTCAAGGCACCGCAATCTTCCTGATGGCATGACTTCATCTCAGCGCTGAAATCTGCTCAATTTATGGGGATTTTCATGCAGCTGGCTCCCATACAGGGTTTCTTTTGTATTTATTTCACATTTTTACATGACTTTTTGCATGATTTTCCTAAATGAGTGACTCGCATAGTGCAATGCTTTCTATTTTTGCAATGCGTCCAAGTAATCGTGGGTGAAATGCTCCTCTCTGGAACAAAGGGAACTAAATGCTGCCCGCATCACGCAATGGGCAAAGTCTCTGCAGCATGTCTGGGAACATTCTTTTGTCGGGGACCAAGCAGGCTTTTCAGATACACTCGGTGGGCCAGCCACTGTAATGGCACTATACAGGCTCAATGGCAGTGCAATGGGGGGCTTTTGGTAGAAGTTGGGCTGCTGTCCTGCTGCATTTTCTCACTCTTAACCTGCTAGCAGTTTGGCATCTCACACACTGTCATCGAATGGGGATTCTGGTACCTGGCTACTGCGCATGTCTGCTGGGTATGTTGGGCATGGCTAAGTCCAACTGCATGCCCAGATGGAGAGGTATTTTTCAACAAGTTGGGGGAAGAAGTGGATCTTTACATTGTGATTTGGCTGCACAGGGTACTGGGCATCTACTTTAGGTCATGCTTTGCCAAGAATGGTTGGACAAAGTGATTCTTGTGGTCTCTTCCAACCATCTATGATTCTATGATCCCTAAGGACAATGTCTGTTCTTCATGTCACAACATGCAGCAGGAGATGCAACGCTGCAAACATACCCATAAAGGAAGACATTTGCCATATACAGATACTTGGACCTTTTCCGGTCCTAGAAAAGGCAGGAATAATGCCATGCATTTCTTTAGGACCTTCCTCCCTTAACTACTCTACCTGTTACTACTGACAGGTCTCTCCTGGGCCATCAATCACTGCGCAGCAGTTAGCATTTGCAAGTGCTAGGCCTGTTGTCCACAAATAAGGTTTTAAACTTCTTTTTTTAAGTTTTAATTTTACTGAGCTATAAAGCCATCTAATTGCAAAGCTTTCCACATGGACAAAATTAGCTTGTCAACCAGGAGCCATCACTGTTAGCTGAGTGGGAGATTTGCATGGACAGTTCTCATTAGAGCTAATGCAAGTCATATGTGACAAGAGAGAAGACTTCAGAAGAGCTGGGTTAAGGAGTATGTGCAGTGAAAAAGAAGTGGGAAAGGGGTGAAGACTGGAACTGGATGATCTATAGATTAAATAAAGCTTTTCTGATAGATGTCCCACAGGTTCTAGGATATGGAAGAGGAACTTTCAATGTGCCCCTTGCTCCCTTATGGTCAACAGATAGCCATTATCTGCAACCTGTAGTTGGTGATACCTTGAAGCTTAAGCCAAGGTGGCAGAATGTGTACAAACACATCAATTGGTTGCAGTCTCAGGGCATTCATAGTCCAAGATATGTGGAAAGAAACATGGAGGGGGAACGGTGGTAAAGAGATAACAATGGCCATCAAAAGCAAATAGGTAACAAACCCAGTTATTAGCAGCAGTTGTGCTAATTGCACTTACATGGTATCATGCCAAGGATCTGTTTTCAGATGAGAATCTGGAGAAGTCCAGTAAGTTGAATCTCTGCAGGGCTACCCATTGGTGAGAGAAGAGTCTGAGATTTGCTCTTTGCCCTCCACAAAGTATACTGGGTAGAATTAGTGACTTTTAGCCTTTCATTCCAGATTTCCAAGCCTTCACTCTTCCCATCACAGGGGCTCCTGGTACCAGGTATCTGTCAGGCTCAACAGCATAGCCAGACTTGCATGCAACATGTGTACATCTAGGGCACTTTAGCACAGCGGTCTAATACAGGTAGTATCCCCAGAGACCTACTTATCCATTGTTATCAGATCCAAATGCAAGCAGGACCATGAGTCACAAGCACCCTGAAGTGCATCCTTTCCTCCTCAGCGCAGCTGAAGAAATCCAGGACACTCCTGGCTGCACACAATAGTGAGAAAAATCACAGGGAAGCCCCAGCTCCAATGGGGATCCATGTTCTTGGGAGCTGTCCAGACACGGAGCAAGAGTAACTGTGAAGAGGCAAAGAGCTTCAGCTTAAGATAAGAGACAAAGTATGCCCATTTTTCCACAGGGAGCGAAAGCAGGCGCACGAGGAGTGGTTTGGAAAATCCCTCTCTGACTTGCCTGCAGTCACACAAGAAGGTGGGAGCAAAGCAGAGACTTGCTTTCCTCTTCATATCACTTTGAGAAATATGATTCTCCTGACGGAGTCAAGCAGGGATGACACCCATGGCTCTCCCTTTGGTATGTTGGAAAGCTTTAGGTCAAGACACAAGCTGCTGGAGAATGTTTTGAGCAGGAGCCCTCATGGGCTCAAGTTTAGGAAAGGGAAACAGAAGAATGACTGTAGCATGAACACCCTGCCCTGGTACTATCCTGAGCAATATGCTTGTTCTCCAGGCACAGACAGTGGTTCTCCACCTCTGTTCCTGCCCGTTCTCCCTTCTGGGAACTACAGTGCCTGTTGTCTTGCCACTGCTCTAACAAGCTTCTTTTATCAGGGGTGAAAGAAGCCGAAGGCAAACTCACATTGCTCCTCTGTCCTGCTTTTGGCTTTGTCTCTGACCTGTGAAAGGAGAAATGCTGTCCTTCTCATGACTCCTTGGTCAAACCCATCTAAGTCTTGCCTGCTGACCCAACGCTTTTCAGTCTCCCAGACGCTGACTCCTGCTTTTTCCTGTGCCTTGGTTTATTCTCAGCCATGTCACTTGAAAAGATGAGCAAAGAACCTCCTCTACTGTTTTCTTTCAAGTACCTTCTCCAGTCACTTCCCTGGGTCCTGTCTCAAGTCAGAACAAAAGGTAACCAAAATGACTTCTCCTACTGGCATACAGAAGTGTCCCAAACTGCAACCACATCCATAAAGTCCTAGATTAAAACCTTTGTAAATGCACTGAAAACATCTTTTCCTCCCTAAAATAATTGCAGCTTCTGAGGAAAAGGAGACTGCAGCCTGCCCATTACCATAAACATTTTCCCCTGGGCAGATGCCTTTTCTCAAGGGAGACCACAAAGCAGAGCTGTGGTGGAAACCCAGCATGTTGATAGTGCAATTAATTAATCCTGTCCTAGAACAAATTCTTGGTAAATGCTGTAATGAGCCAGCTAAGCATGTTTGTCTACAGAAGAAACAATTAAAACCAAAGTTACAAAACATGTTCTCTTGCAAAATCCTTGCCCAAGAACCCCAAACCTGCAATAGGCTTTGGGTCGCACCACAAGAAAAGGTATCTCTGGCTTTATCTTTCACCCGACACTTCCCTCATTGCCATGGGATTTCAAACCTCACAGATGTCACCCAGACTCATTGCAGGTTGGGGGAAGGATGCGGAGGGGAGGCAGGGAAGTGAAGCAATTCAGCCAGCAGATGCCTAAATGCCGTTTGCTCTATGTACCTCAGCCACAGCCATTTCATCCCTGGAGGAAGGCTCCTCTGACAGCTTCTCCTGCTGTTTGTATCCAAGTTTCCCAGAGGAGTAACCAGGTGTCCTACCCAAGGGCTCACACAGGATGCTAGAGAATGGGTATAAACCTAAACCAAGAGGGCAAGCATCAGTCCATCACGTGCTATCTACCTCATTGCTAGGAGAAAACAGCTTCGGCATGTGCCTGTTCCCAGGCTCTCACAGAGCCTGTACTAAGTGCCTTCCCCCCACACTCCTCCTTTCAGCTGCCAAAAAAAGGAGGGTGTACCTGGCTTTATTCACATTAACATGCCTGAGTGTATGCTGACGGTTGCTGTTGCCATTGGAAGGGACTGGGAGAGCTGGGGCTGCAAGGTGAGAATTGCTAAAGAGTCAAACTGGAACCATATGGATGAAGCATGAGAAAAATGGAGGGTAAGTTTCATGGCTATTCAAGAGTGACCCTTAGCCCCTGCCTTCATTTCTCACCGTCCTGATGTGCTCCAAATCACCTTTCCAGGATCATTTTCCTTCCCTTTGCACAAGGTCACTGTTCACTGTGATGAGACTGTCGCAGTTAACGCTTGCATTGTAGTCACTGGACAGAGTGAAGAACTGCAAGGAAGCAAGAAAATCTCCTTTTGCAGCACAGGGCAAGTGGTTGTAATGTTTTCTTACCCTATTTTGCTTATAAAACCTCAAAAGTTGCAGATGCTGCAAGGCCAATGTATCCATCACTGAGGACAGCCAGACCTAAGGGGTTCAAGTTATACCCAAAGCAGATACTAGCACTGATATTAATGAGTGGTAAATCAAGCTCTACTTTATACTGACCTGAGGTAATGCTCACATAAAACCAAAGGTGCCTTACCTCCCTCCTGCTCTTTGCTGCCTTCAGTTTAGCTCTGCTGTGCAGCAAAAGCAAACCCCACATTTAGGACTAAGTTAACAAAACCCCACATAGATACAGAAGACAACTACTCATTGATATAATCAGTGGAAGGGGGTCTGAAACCTGCCCAAGCATTGGCTGGTACAAGTCAAATATGCTGGACTTCAGTGTTAGCCTAAACTTACAACAGAAATAGCACTGATTTCAGCATGCAGCTGGACAGATGCAACTGACAGCAGACACCATCAGTTGAATCCACATTAGTTATGGTGCAAGAGCCTGGACACCTGGCCCTGGCTTCCTACAGGGAGCTGGCCATAGGCAGACATGCCCTGTTAAAAAGTCAAAACACCTTTTTGACATCCAAACTGGGTGAGTGCACACAGTGAATCACTCCCAGCCTCTGTGGCTGGAGCCTTTCAGCCACCACTCTCTAAGGCTGCCTGAAGCACTTGAAGAGGAAGTAAAGCAGTAAGAACCATTTAAAAGCCACGAGAGACTGGAAGCCTGGAAATTCAGTGTCCCTGCTGCATTTGCATTTGCATTTTCTCTCTTTTCTTCCTTTACTTTCAAAGGAGTTGAAGGGACCCAGAACAGACTCACGATTGGTGGGTGATCCTGCTCCACTGGGTACAAGTTATTCACATGAATACTATCTTGAATTGTCATATCTTGAATACTAGCCTAAATTCACACTAGTAAGTCTCTAGAAGAGCTACAGCGTGACCTGTGACCTCCCAGTTCCCAAACCAGCATCACTGGACCATTCTCCCTACTTGGAGCTCATGTTGCTTTGTTCACATAAAAGAAATGGGCCAACCTGCCAGCTCCTTCTGATCAGGGTGAAAACTCCAAACCCTCTCCCACCATTTAATCTCTTTCCAACCACAAACATGAAATTTGCTTCACCCTTTCATGGGTGTTCACAGTGTCAAGAAGGTCGGTTATAAACGTGGGGGGTTCAGTTTAGTTTAAGAACATAGGAATTGGTTGCAGGGTGGAGAAGGACAAACGATTTCATGATTCCACAGCTTTTTTCTCTGGCCCCAAATGATATCTTATTATTCCCCCATTGCCTTAAGATTCCCCCTTTAAAACTCACTGAGAATTTGAGGCAGCTCCAACTGCAACAGTTCCATTATTTAGCTATTAAAAAGGTGTTTTTGAAGAGAAGCCAGTGGTTAGAAAAAGCAAGGGAAGGTATGACCAGGAAAATGTTAATCAACAACTCACCAGGCTCTCACGTGAGAGGGTAGATAGCAAGTGAAAGATCCAGTGCGTTGGTTTGGTAACTTTTGCAATAGAAGTCATGCAGGCAAAGAGACAAGTTAGGAAGCTGTAAAAAGCAAGAGGCTTTCACGGGCAACAAGGGATAGCAGCTCTACTATACAAAACACTCACAAAGTCCTCCAAACCTCAGCCCCACTTGCCCAGATCGTAGGTAGCAAGTAGTTGATCTTATCTTTCCTTCTGCCTTTATGGGAATGTGGTCTATGTTAACCAAGTTACTTCGGAGTGGGTTTCAGAGCACTACATGCACAACAGAAGTGGTGAGAAGAGAACAGGCAACTAAAGCTGAACTATCAATGCAACCTGTTCTAATTGATGAGAAGGGATTCGCCAAATTCAAATGACTCTTTGATCATGAAAACTGCAGCCCATCTCATAGCAAAGAGATTAGGTCAATTACATGCACTGAGTTCCCATGCTGTGGCAAAGAAGGATAGGCTAAAGCAGGAAAGGATCCCAAGATGTTGGAGACCACTGGATGCCCTGGAACAAACTAAAATCAGGAAATACAAGGACAACCTGTGGATCAAAGGGTATGAATCCAGGTTGCCAAATAAAGGGGTGATTATGTGAGCAGTTAAGGAGGGATTAGAATTGTAGGTGATAATAGTAAGCAGCTGGACAGGGAGGTCATAAAGAGCCAGAAATAAAATAAAAGGCAGGTGGAAAAAAAAAACCAAGAGATGAGAAAGGTTTGATGGGAATCCTGTTAATTCCGATTAAAAATATGGAATTAAGTGTTCTGATGTGCCTCATCTTCAAATATAAATATGAAATGATGCACGCTGTGAGGTGCTCTGACTCCAGCGGATACCCCAGCTTCTTCCACATCTTCCTGTTGTCTGATATGAGCAGCTTCTCAACCTCTGCTACATAGATCCAACACACAAGGAGATGATGCAGGAAGATATCTCTACACCTCCATCTGTCTGCCTTCCTTCTCTGGAGGCTGTGGTCCTCCACTGTCATCCATTTGCAGACAGTTCCCAAGGACTCACACTGCAGTACAAGGCAGTCATGTCTAAAAAGGCTGCCCTGGTCATTGCCATTACATTGCAAGTAATGCTACCAATGGGCAGCCCTCTCTTTAGGGCCAGATTCCTTCCCTTATGAAGGGGCTATTTCTCCCTATAATGACCTTTTAAGTACCTCCTGTCTGCTTCAAGACAATTCCATAACTCTCACACACAACATAGGATGGTTTGGGTTGAAAAGTACCTTAAGATCACTCAGTTCCGACCCCTGTTTTTATGTGCTCTGCAAGAGCTCCTTCCTCTTCTGCCCCTATCCCCAGAACTGCAGCAGGGGCAGAGCAGACCCATCTCACAGTGGCATGGTTCTCATTTCCTAGGCAAAGTCAGCAGTAAAGTCTGTCTGCTCTGAAAAGTCAAAATTGGGTATCCATGGAAGGAGACAGTGCAGGGCTGTTCTTGTTCTCTGTTCCTGAGCAGAGCTGCAAGGGAACAAGTGCTTCTGAGGGTGGTTGGGATTTGATTTTTAGGTGGCCATGGCTGTTTCAAGATCCTGCGTTTGGGATTTTAACACTTGCTCCTGTGTGCCAATTACACCACTCTCATTCTTTATGCAGAGCCATGGGTACATGTCATTGGCATCACCTCCAACTCACTGAATGTCCAGGAACTGCTATGCACAGTGTTTGCTTGCTCACACTCCCAAACTAACCTGGACATAAACCCTTTTCCTCACAACCAGCATTTGCTGGGGCAGTGGAATGAAGGTTTCCTAATGCATCTATTCCCAGAGTGTAACAGAGTCAGCCCCATCCTACCAACACTTAACATACCCCTTCAGACCGTGCTAACTCCTCTACCTCATCCCCTGGAGACACATAATCTTCTTCCCGCAAAGTGCTCCTAAGCTAAAGGCGGGGGGGGGGGGGGAAATAGTTATACTTTGTGATGCTTTCACTAGTATAAGCATTCAGGTGCATCTGGCGTAGCCCACACCAGCGGTAAGCAGGTCCTCAGTTCTCTGTTTCCATTAGAAATATGTCTTGGCTCCTCATGGCTATTGCTCGTTAGAACTTTGGCAGCATTAATTGAGAACAAGGGACATTACAACTGCTCTAGGGTGTATTATAGCAGCACAAGGGAACAGGTCAAGGTTAGGGTATGGTTTATTCCCAGCCACGGGATGAGTCAGGGCTGGACACTTCCCACCACATCAAGGAACAAATGGAGAGCTGAGTGAATACACAATTCAGACCCCTTGGGACTGCTTTTTCCCAACCCCTTGACCTCAAGAAGCCCATAAAAGTCTCTGTTCAAACTGGCTCTGTTTCTCAAATGAGCTGCTCCTTTTAGGCATGATTCTTGCCAATCGAACCGCTTTGGACTTTACACATGGAACAAAACCAGGCTTGTAAAGGAAAGAGCTGGGCTCACCAAACTGCTCGAGAGAGAGAAAGTTAAAATACCATCTCCCCCTTTATTGCCTAAGATAGCTACGCTCCTTTTCTCCCCCACACAGCGATTACTGCAGAGCATGGAAGCCTAAAGCAAATAATTGCCCATTTCACAATGATTTTACATGAGATTTGGGCACCTCCCTCCTCAGCCTCCTTTGAACATTGCACCTGGCCCTTGGCCCCGGAGCAATTACGTTATCCTGTGGGACTACCAGCTGCCTTCATCTCCTTCCTGCTCTGTGTCTGCCCTCCCCTCTCACCCCTTCCTTGCAGCCTGCTGCTTCTCTCCATCACAGGTGAGAGGCTGCCTGAACAACAGGGAGCAAGCCTGGGAGAATGATTTTTAAACCCATTAAGGGAGTCACCTAGAGTTTTACGGTGCTCTGGTTTTAAAGCTCAGGAGAGCTTGCATTTGATGTGGAACATACAGCCTGCAGGCCCCATTTCAATAAGTGTTCACCTTTTACCCCACGCTGCCATGCCACTTGCAGTTATCTCGCTTTGCTTTGATGTTTCCCATGCTAACGCTGACAACGCGGATGGAAGACATCTCAAGAGATGCTCCATTATAAAAACAAGACATAGAGATACAGCTGATGGCTTAAGATCATAAACATCCTCCAGGCAAACAGGGAAATGTTCCTACTTTAAAGGCTCTTTGGCTTTTCTACTTGTCAGCTCCCCAGTTTCAGCCGGGAGCAATTTGCAGCAATGCTAATTGTATGTTTTCCCTGAGCTGTACAAAGTTATAGGCCAATTATTTTTCCTCCACCCCCGTGATGCATGTGGATTGCTGAAAAATGCATGAAGGAAGAAGCCAATTCTTTTTGACCAAGCAACAAATCAGCATCCTTCAAGTCAATGGAAAAAAACCCTTTATCAAAATATAAGCAAGGAAATGCAGGGTAGAAGGAGTTTTGTGCTGCCATTGTTTTCAGCAGGAAAAGAGTTAAACTGATGCCAAACACCTCTGGAGATGAGGAGGCATGAGGTAACTTTGCAGCTAAGCTACTTATGCATTCTCTCCGTTATTTAAATTACAGAGTAGTCACATGCAAACTGGCTGTAAGAGAAACATCTGCTGTGTTTATAATCCCAAAATGTTAATATCCTTATAATTTAACTTTCAGTTTCTGAAATACATTCCTTCTGAGTAATAAGAATACAATTTCACTCACATCAGAAGTCTAGAAAGTCTACATTTTCCCATCTTAGGATGCCTTGAGACACACAAGAGGGTCTCAGCTTCAGCGATCTGATCCATAGAATGCAGGTGTACCTGCAGAATTAGCTAGGATATCCATCTCATTTCAAAGCTGTCACTTTGAGAAAGACAATCCTGGGAATTTGTACAAAACTAGGAAGCCAGGTCCTTATTGTGAGTGAGAGTCCAGGTCTGGTCTAAGAGAAGAATCAGAATTGTAATTGTTGTGATGGGAGAGAGAAGTGCTGTGAATATCTGACAGGTCCACCATTAAGGCTTGTGAACTGGTGTCTCCCAAATCTGTTTCCTGTTACAGTAAGTGTCCGGAGCTACTCTGTTTTGCAGCCAAAACTAAGTGGACATTTATGACTGCATAGAAATATGGTCCAGATTGTTCAATGGTCATCCAGAACATGGCTGTTGCAAGTTTAGCTGATCTAGAAACTAAGGCAAGCCTACGGATTATGTGGTCATGTATGCAAGCCTCTTTCCCCCTTTGTCCCCAGACATTCCTGACTCCCATCACATTGCACCATGATCACTCAGGGAACAGGAAAAAACCCCTGTAGAGCCCCATTTTCACAATAGACACAGGCTACTTGCTGGAAAGCAGTCCCATCAGAAGCAAACAGTGTGTGGCTAAAGTGCAAGCAAACAAACAGCCTACAACAGTACTGAAGAAGAATGATAGTAAAATATAATACAAATAGTATAATTAATATTAATATGTTCCATGTTAATGAATATGGCATATTGCTAACACAAACCCAATAACCTCTCCTTCCCCAAACCCACGCTCTCTTGCCTGGCTACAACCTCTGGTGCATTCACAACCTCAAATCCAGGTACCAAGTTAATAAGCCTTCCCAAACATGCACAGTTTCAAAGACTAAGGCTCACGAGCAAATTCTTCAAGGTTTTCCTTAAGGAAGAGAAAGATCTGACCAGAAGAGCTTTCTAAAGCCACATCCCTACAATAGGGCAACTCATCCTGTTTCCACTGAATTCACAGTCTCCAAGCTGACTTGAGTCCAAGATCAAACCTACAAAGGTATCAGGCTTCTTGTCTCAAAAATGTGACTGATTCTCTCCCAGGTATGAATTTTCTGCCCCATTCTCCTTCCCAAGGAATGAAGATACATGTCTTTCTCACCAAAGAAGTGTTTATAGTGTACCTAATGCAGCAGGGCTCTAACATCAGAGATGATATACACAAGGAGGAGCAATCAGTGCTATGTGCAAAGATCTAATAGCAGAAAGGATGCTCTCAAAAGGACAAGGCTGAAATTCCTTTGCTGTAAACAACATCAGGAGAGGAAGAAAGACTCAGATGATGAAAACTTCAACACTTGGCCAACAGCAAGTTGATCAGACCTCTGAGAAATCATATTTGTTTTGCAGTACCAAACAGCACCCCCATGACATAGAATAATAGAAGAGTTAGAGCTGGAAAGGACCTAGCATGGCTTCTTGCTTCATTGCAATGCTCTCTTGGCTATTACTTCTGCCCCAGCTGAAGACAGGGCAAAATAGAACATCTTTTGGAAGCCAAGAGAAGAAAGTACGTCCATCCTGTAACCTCCTAGCATTTTCACCTGGAGAGACTCTCCGGGTGAGAGACCAGATTCTCCAGCTATGTTAATGCAACCCTGTTGTATTCAGTGATACTATGCTGATGTGCATCTCATACCATGGGAATTGCTTGGCATTTCCATTAAGACCCCAAATCAGTTGCTTCTTCACTGTGATGACTCACTACAAAAAGCAGCAGCCAGCCAAGTTTAGAGAAATGATTTGGAGGTGAAAAGCTCCTTAACCTACTTTGAAAACTCCACAGCCCTAAACCACACCATCCGAGAGACAACATTTCTGTGCAGCCTATAGATCACAGTAAAAGCAAGTAGGCCAAAGACCTATCAGCTCTTTTATGTATACTTGGCAAGGTTGCAAGACAGTGATTCACTTCCCTGGGACCTTTTACTCTTCTGTAAATTCCAAGAGCCACATTTAAAAGTGAATTGGCAAATGTAATATTTTAGTGTAAGGAAATTTGTTCTGTTCCAGCAATAGGCAAACATCTTCAGGCAGAAACAATGAAAGGGAGGGTAGATTTCCTCTGAAGCCAGCCAGAGCAGGCTAGTGGTATCTTCATGCAGAAAGAAAAGTTGGATCGTGTGATGAACTACAAAGAAGTTCTGCAGAAAGCTGAATAACACTTTTTGTCCGGAAAACCAGAAGTGCAGGCATTTTTGGAAGGATATGGAATGTGTTACAAGTTGTAATCCTCCCAGCAGAACCTCAAAAGCCTTGGCTTGTTCTGCTCTTTTAAATTCAGAACTTGACAGCTATTTAACCAGAACCACAAGTGTTAGAGGTGGAAAAGGCCTAGGGATTATCTAATCTATTCCATGACTTGAACAGAGAACAGTAACACTAAATCTGCACTGCACAAGTGATGTGAAAATGTCTGCAGAAGAAAGACTCAGCAAAACTGGTGCTGGAATTCCAAGGAAGCACATTCCCCTTGTCTTGCAACTCATTAATTAATCTTTTAGCTTGAGTAGCTGCTGTGGTGTTACTCTTGACCAGAAGAATGATGGCATTGAAATCTGTGCTGCTTTAAGGCTGCCAACGAATGCCCACACATGAAGAATTAATCTTTCCAAGTGGCATAAACCCACTCAGCAGGTTCCCTGCTAGGGAAAAAAGGCAATGGCATTCATCCACCACCAAAACATGCATCTTTTATACTTTAATAGCAATGTTGCTTTGAGTCTTAAGAAGCAAACTCTCTATAAATCACATCATAAAATATATCCGGACTGATTGTTTACAGGAAAGCTCAGCAATGTCAAATTTGGGTGTTTTTGATTTTCTTTTGGGTTTTGGCTTTTTTTTGTGTTAATCTAACCTAAAAAAAGCATTTTTCTTCTGATGCTGGAAGTAGGGCAGTTTATTGTGTGTGGATTAAAAGCCTTGCTCACAGTTTAAGTATTTGAAGGTGTGTCAGCCACTGGCAACTGAATTCCACTATCACCCCCTCCTTGTTTTATTGGTATTAATATTCATGCTTTGCAGGTCTGCTGCAAAATGGATTGTGCTTTGCTGAACTTTTCACCCTTCCTCTTCTACAGTGTTTGGAGCTTGCAAGGGGGCAGCTCAGTGAAGTTACTTGTGCACGGGTTAAGAAAAGAAGGTGATCTAGGTCTTGATCCATGACTTTCTGAGTCTTCCAAATGATGGCTTAAAGATAACATCCTCTTTCTCCAGTGAGGCAGGCAGCAGGAGGGTTGGCTGGCAAAGGAAGAAAGTCAAGCAGAAGCTCAACCCTGACAGATCTTAATACTGTAAGGGAATAAAGCATAGAGTAAATCCCTCCAGACATTCACCTTCAAGGATGGTGTCCTTGCCTCAGTTTACTTAAAGAGCTCTCCAAAAGAATTATGCTTTGACTGGAGCCAAGGAAAGTCATAAAATGAGATAATAGCAATAGGAGATAGAGTGAGATCAAGGAAAGATTCACAGAGAAATCCATTCACCTCCTGACTGACCTCAGCAACAGGTAGACACAGGAAGACCACTCTGCCCTTTGTTGCCACCAGCTTACAGCATCCCCATTGTCTTCCCGGATATGCGAGAAACATACTGACAGAATCTCATCTCTTGTTCAATCCTTTCAAGTCCTTAAGCCACAAGTCTACTGGAAGGACTCAACACATTTCCTTGGATGTTTCAGCAATGTCTCTTTGGGAACAAGGAGGCTTAATTCCACCTGGAAGCTCATTAAGGCAGAATCAAACTCATTTTCTGGGTCTCTTGCATTCCTCAGATCTTCAAAGAGGGAATGAAGCTTTGCATGCAAGGCAGATTTTGAGTGCAGTGAAACATTTTAGTCAGGTGGCAGAAGGGGGCTTGATTAAGACCACACACTGCAGGAACAAGGCAGCTCAACACTGAAGCCCGCAGAGCCACTGAAGCGGCCTGTAACATGGATCTGGAGGCTTTGGCTTTATCATCTGTGCTAAATACAGAGTGAAGCAATGCTTTGACATGCATAAGATCTGCAAGCAGATAGCTGCCACTTCTGGAGCATTCAGCAGTCCTTCCTCTGGCTTCGCCTTTGCGTGCCACTGTCCTTATCAAAAGGAGTAATGACACATCCCCAGATGGAAAACAGGCTGTGTTGGCATCCAGCAGCCCAGATGCTTTGCTGAACCCTCCCCATCCCTCCACTCTTCAAGGCTGTGCTGGGAAGATCAGGAGCAGATTTCGCCTCATATTTCTTGCACTCTTCCTTCCAACCAGGGCCGGCAACTCCAGGGCCTCTTTTTTATGTTTTGGCACTTCCACTGTTGGCAGGAGGGAGGAGGGAGGAAAACAAACCTGAAACTTCCAGAAACTCCATAAACAAAGATTTCTTTTCAGTATGGTTCTGAAGAGAGCCAGAGAGGGAGGATTATAGCCTCAGCACTGGCAAGTGTTTCTCCCAAACACAGAACATAATCAAGCCTGCACCTCTCCTGCACATTCCACGATTGAGACATCCAGCTTAGATAGCAAAGTGCTCTAATTGCAAGAGAAATAGATCCCTTTCAAAGTGCACTAAATGCGCTTGCTTGATGGTGTTAGATGGTGCTGAGGACATTAGTGCTGACAGGCTGAGGAAGCATGCTGCTTCAGCCACAAGGATGGACAAGCTTGGGTACATCACAAGGCAAATGCTTTTCCAGGTGTAGATGCGCAGCCAACATCCTGCTGGGTCATGGCTGAAAATGGAGCAACTCCTGCACAGGAACTCTTCTAGAATGATTTTTTTCTGTTATCCTTCTATGTATTGAAGTGGTCCAGACAATAGCTGGTCTTCGCTGAGCATGTTAGTTACATCCCTGAGCCCAGTAGGTGGCATAAGGAGAGTCCATGATGCTACATGTGCCTGTTACACTGAAGACAGAGAGGAACCATCTCAAACTCGGGAAAGCAGATGAGATGACTGATAAGAAACCTTTCTTTGTGGAGCTCCAGTACCTGTGGTGAGGCAGATTTCCCCATCTCTACACTCTAAGCAGACCTGCAAGCTACTACATGTTCAGGAAGAAATTACTTCATAATAGTTTCCTCCTCTCCTTCCAAGAGCTGCTGGGATTTGTTGCTATCGTTAGAGCATACTCCAGGCTCCTGCCACTTTGAAACTGCCTTCATAGCATATTATCTGCGGGACTAGAGTGTGATTTAATCCAAGGTTAGCCTCAGGTAGTGCTTAACTCATAGATTAACTAAAGCCAAACTCACACGTATTGAGCTGCGTGGCTTTTATGAGTCGTATGGATGCGTACCTGCTGGCCCTAACTCTAATCCTAACCCTGTTGATAGTACTATTTTCTTACAAACCTAACCCAACTAAACTGATTCACTGTCACACACTGCTCACACAGCCCACAGAATGAGCTTAAACAGATCTGATTTCTTTTTGACCTGAAAACGGTTGTACCTGATAGTACACTGTCAAAAGGTGATTTGTTTGCCACATTGATTTATGTAAGAATAAAGTCAGGCAATCACAATCTCAAACACACCAGTTTAGTAAAATGTTGCCTCCTGGCCAAGCGTGCTTCTTGGCTGTGGAGTCACTACTAGACAGATGTGATCTGAAAATAAGCCAGTTGTTCAGATAACAAGAGCTCAGCTCTTAATCCTATCATTAATGAATAAGTCATGGATGAGTCACTTCTACCTCTTTGGCTCAGTTTCTCAACTAATAAAAATTAATAAGCTTTTCTTTGTTCTTCCTTTTTCTTTTTTTTTTTTTCTTTTAATTTATCTACTTTGCTGCGATATTCTGTGGACTGATTAATGAGGTGTTCTTCTGTGAAACAAGGCAAAAGGATGCTGGTCCTGGGAACGATCTTTGGGAGACGCTGCAGAAGAAGTGCATATTGTCAGGGGTGACACAGCAAAGAGGCCAGAGATTCAATTTACTGCTCTGCAGCCTCAGGGCATTATATTGCCACTTCCCACCCAGTAATTTTCCTGTTTTCTGGATTGGTTTTATCAAAAAGCAGGTAGGGATTCTTCAGAAAGGCAACTTGTGCAATATAATGAAATAAGACTAACTCTATAAGGGCTATTCTCTCCCTTGAAAGATCCACGAACTACAACGTACAACTTGCTGCTCCATTATTTAGGAATGTTATTTCCCAGGAAATGGGTGCATGTATTTATATGGATGTGTATATTCGCTTTAATATTGGCTTCTTTCCGCTCTGACTCCAGCACAACAGCTGAACTGCTCTTGGAAGCAGTTCACACAACAGCACAAAGGGAATACTGCGAACTTCCATGCGAGCTTCGCACGATTGATGGGGCTTGCCGTAGGAAGGGGAAGCACGCATGTACCCAGCCTTCTGAAGGTTCGGCCGTGTTTTCTGAGCCACAGGACAGGATCCTGGTACGAATTAACATTTTCCATTCCCAGATGTCCGTTCCGCCTTGTTGCGACACCTCTTACCTAGTTTCAGGCTGACCTTGAGCTGGGCTTGAGACTGTTCACGAGTTTTTTAGTCATTGTTAAGAGTAAGGAAAAAGAAACAAACATCTGGCTAGCAGAGCTGCCAAGTGCACATTCCTGCCTTGTTTTTCAACCTTTCAATTCCTTTGTTTTCAGCCTGAAATTCCATTTGATAAATGCACGGAGAGCCACAGGGCACTGATTAGACGCAATTGCAGTCCTGACCCACGCCGCTGCTCCACGAGCATTGCCTCAGTGGAAGCACATCCATGGACCCCGGACCAGGAGTAAGACCCTGGCAGATCCATCCCAACCATGTTTACATATGGGGGCCTGATTCTACTCCCACTGAGGTCAATGGGAGCTTTGCCACCAACTTCAACGGGAACAGGATGGAGCACTAACGTTGTTACTACATTGAAATGGTGTTCAGGCCCATACTTTGCCAAGATGTGGACTTCTTAGTTTCTATAGCTATAGTATGCTTATTTTTTAATTGGAAACAACTTCATTGAATCTTGGCCCGTGGTGCTGTCACAGCCTGATCAGACCAGGTGGGGTTGTTTCAGCAAAGGCTCATGAAATAAGAAATGCAAGAGGGGCCATGTAACAGCAGCTTCATCTTCTTTACCTTGGCTGTGCAAGGTTCAGCCTCCTGCACCTCTGCATGGGTGCATCTTCCTGGACCACAGCTGCTCAGACCTGTGTGAAGTTAACTCTGGGTCCATCCTTCCCAGCTATGGGTGCTTCCCTACTGCAACTAAGTCAAAGAAGCTGGTTTAGATTTCACCTGTTGATAGAAAGACCACTCCAGGGGCTGACTCAGACCTTGGGCATGTTGTACCACTGCCCGAAAGCACCTGTCTTTTGCACGAGCATGCTAAAGGGAGGCTAAAGATTTAGCTGGAACCATGAAACCAGGATCAAGAGCTCAGTGTGAAAACCAGCTTTGAATCCCTTCAGAGAGATACACTAGTGAAAAGGTAAGGTGCAGAAAGACCACTGTGTTCTCATTCAACAGGATGTCTTCGCAAGACATTGCATGAATGTTGCATGGAATACCAAGCATCTGAGTCTTTTAAAAGCTTCCCTCTGTTTTTTATTTACGTGTGAGTTAGTCTGTGTGCTTGAAAACCATATTTGAAGATCATTAATCTGAGACAAAAAAGCACCAGACTTATACAATGTTGTCCCACCCAGCTGTTGATCTTCACCAAACCCAACCTACGCAAGGGCTGACGCTGTGAAGCGGGATTGTACCGGACTGGAAAGCCTCTCTTTTCCATCAGAGATGCCAAATCTGCGGTGTGGCTTGACGGTCCAAGTTGACACTGGCCATGAGAACAATTCTATTTCCTCCCTGCTGGTCACTTCCATAAATGCCAAGTTTTGGGCAACACAATGTACAGCATTTCCAGGAGACCGCTCAATGATCTCATTTACATTGCCAGTTGGGTTTTTTTTTTGGGGGGGGGGGTTAATGCTTTTTTCTTTCAGCCATGCATTTTAGATTAAAAAACAATAATCATGCAATCTCTCAGGAAATTAGGCTTTCAAAAATGGGGACACAAAGCAGCATGGTCCAGTAGAGTTCTGAGCAGGCAGACTTTACAGCCCTGCAGCCGCTCGTTGGATATCCTTTTTCATTAAGATTAGTTTCAGCTTCTGGCCCCTGCTCTACCACCACGAGTCCGCTTTTTTACCCAGTGCCTTTTTTAAGGGCTCCCTCATTCAAGGGAGCTACAAACTCAACAACCAGTTATTAATTTCACTTGTGAATGTATGCTCCTCATCGAGTTTCGATTCTGATTTAAGGTGATTTCTGAGTGAGGAAATTACAGCCCAAAAGAGAGCTATTGGCTGCCCATTTCCTACACAGAGGAGGTCTGAACATTATCAAGTTGTTCAGAGAGCTTCCAGTCTCATATCTCAGAAGGAAAGGGATTCGGGGTGGGTTTTAGAATATAAATGCAAAAGGATCGTGGCATATAGGACTTGTCCTGGCATTTAATCAGCCTAGATGACAAAGACCTTTTATCATTTGTAAGGAGGAAAATGCCACTCACAGCTGGAAACTACACAGAATTTGTATCAAGAAACCTGGACAAGTATGCAGGAAATATCTGAGAAATTTGGTTTCGTGAGAGGAAAATTGTAAGCTTTCTATCAGTTCCATCTATTGAGTCCTACCAATTCAGAGGGGCTTAACAGCCTCTGCAAACTAGCAAAAAGCACCCATAAAACCTTTAATAAAGAAGATATTTTGGACAGCCAGTTTGCCCAGGTCTTCTCCAATGAAGGGACTACATTCAAGCTGTGGAAATTCTTCCTGAGTTGTACAGATGCTCTCTCCCTGACCCATAACTTCATTTAATTCTCCTCAAGAGGAAGAAAGGAATCCCTGCTAAAATTATTAGTTTTCACAAAGACTATTTTCTTTGAGGAAATGGCCAGCACACGTGCTTTGCTTTCTCAAAGGGCTCACATGAATACAGCACAAACTCTATGCTCCTGCAGCTAGGAGAGTTTCTTCTTTCCCAAAGGCAAACATATGTTGCCCCCTGTAATACTCTTGTCCCCTTGTGCTTTCCACATAGATGCCCAACAGCCTTAATTCAAAGAATCACAGAACCATAGAATGGTTTGGGTTGGAAGGGACCTTAAACTCATCCAATTCCAACCCCTGCCACGGGCAGGGACACCTTCGACTAGAGCAGCTTGCTCCAAGCCCCTGCGTCCAACCTGGCCTTGAACACTGCCAGGGATGGGGCAGCCACAGCTTCTCTGGGCACCCTGTGCCAGCATCCTACTACTCTCATAGTGATGTCTAAATCCACCCTTTTGTTCAGGTGCCTGACTACCTCCAAAAGCAGTGTCATTAATTGTGAGGTTAAGATCTAAAATACAGCCAAGGAACATCAGCTGGAGCCCCATTGCAGCCTTGTAAGACATCTGCCCAAGCCTTTAAAGGGGAAAACCAAACCAGAACAAGTTTGAGCAACATGTAATCAAACACAATTTTTCTCAAAGGAGAGGAGGAAGACATTTGTGCTGTCCTCCTAGCATTCATCCAGGGCCCTGTGTCCCCAGATTCCACCTAATGTAGTCTTGTTCAGCTTCTTGGTCTTATTTCATGCATGTTGCTGGAGGAGTTTCCCCCTCGTGGAGATTTGCTAACTGTAATGGCTGCAAAGAGCATAGGAATATTAAGAGCAGTTGACAGAGGAGCTCTCAGGGGGACACAAAAGCTCCTGGCTTAGCACTCAGATTACAGACCCTTAGGATAACGCATATCATCTTATTGGTATAATTACTATTACTTTCATTAAAGCAGAGGCTTGAGAGACCCCCGTAAGGGGAGGAGAGACTGAAATCATACATGCCTTTTTTATGACACCCAGTACAAGCTGTGGTCTGAGCCAAAGCACCCAGACAGCCTATCTCATCAAATCCACCAGTACTAATGAAAAGAGACCTACACGTTGTTTGGTAAAATGCCACATTATGAGGCATCATGGCCTCAGACACAGGGGACTTCAAAGCTACTCGCAGCTACAGCTCTTAAACAGAGCTACAGCATCTCAGCCCATATTCAACTCACTAGTTAAGAGCACCAGAGGTGTTCTTCAAGCTCAGAAAATGCTGCCTGTTCTGAAGAAAGTGGGTAGGTTTCCTTTCTGTTCTAGACCAGATCAAGCTCCATTCATTTCCCCACAGCAAGGAGGAAATACAAGGCATTTTTTCCCATATGTAAGGCATTTTTCCCATGCAAGGCAACACTTTGACATTATAAGCACAGTCAGTTCTAATGTTCCACCCTGAGATTGAATAATATTTTAGCTGTAGTATCAATAGATACCACTAATCAATAGATACTGTTAAAGAAATGCAATGATAACTGAAATGAAAGCATGAAGCTAGAGGCTGCGCACCAAACGCCACTCTGCTCTGATTGCAGGAGTTTGCAGGGCAGAGTCAAAGGGAGGAGAACTTTGGAAGCAAGAAGAGTCAAGAGTAGAATCATAGAATGATTTGGATTGAAAAAGATCTTAAGATCATCTGGTTCCTACCCCTACCATGGGCAGGGACACCTTCCACTAGAGCAGCTTGCTCCAAGCCTCGTCCAATCTGGCCTTGAACACTGCCAGGAATGGGGCAGCCGCAGCTTCTCTGGGCACCCCATGCCAGCATCTCAGCACCCTCACAGGGAAGAATGTCTTCTTTATATCCAATCTGAACCCATTACCTCTTGCCCTATTGCTACAAAATAGGCAGACATCTGTTCATGGCTTAAGCAGGCACAGCAAACCCATAATCTGTCATACTACAAGGAGCACACAGCACTTCTCAGACTGCTACCATACTGAGTCCAATGAGTGCTAATTAAACCTGTCACATCACCCAGCCACATGGGCATGAAGTGGTTCTGTTTGCAAGTATAGCCACATTCAAGAGGACTTGATCACATATCTTTGTGCTGCATATTTCCATCATACTTCAGACCAAAAATTGTTGTAAACTGCAGGTTCCTCAAATGAAAGATACTCACTCACACTGTTATCATCTCAGGCATCACAAAACATACCTTCTCACTTCTTCCCAATGCCCTGCAAGTACCATCACCCCCAAAGCATCTTCAAAGTGTTCATCACTTTAACATGCTCTTGGCAGCTCCACACAGAGAAGTCACATGCATTCAACTGACCTTGAGCAAGACTTAGTGTCCCTTCCGGTGCTGCATCCATCCCACATTCTTGAGCTCTGAGACAAAGCCTCTCATAATCTGCAACAATGGATAGAAACATATTAATCTTCCTGATCCATCTTCATCTAATACACCAAGGAGTGTCCTATAGTTTGTGACTGCTGACTTATTACCCAGAACACATTAATCACTTTAAGACATGATAAAGCTTTCTAATAGAGAACAAACTACAGCTGTTAAGAAAAACCAAATGCTAGGCTAACTTGTGGGCATGTCACGTAGCAATACTATTATAGTGAACTTCCCATTTTGATGTATGCAATTAACATTAATTAGCACAAACAGAAGATTTGCTTTATGCCTATTTTAATATGTTCATTTTGCTTGTTGTGTATGAGACACTGATGCTAAAGAACAATGCACTCAGTGAAAGCTTCACTGAAGTTGCAGGGAGGCAATGGTTAGGCAATAAAGTGAACCCTTCAACAGATTAGATTTTAACCTGAGTTGGTAACTTGAATTCATCCAAAACATTAACCCCATGTGCCTTGTCTTCTTTTCTGCCTCAGTTGTTACCAGCAGGTAAGGCCAAGCTGCACGAAGCCATGTACTGTAGAGATACCTATACTTTCCTTAGGAAAGGTGAGGTAGTTCATGTAGAGGCTGGAGACACTGGACTTAGACTCTTGCTGGTACCAGCTTGCTCTGCTGTAACTACATGACATGATCTGAAATATAGCCCAGGAAAAGGAATGGCAGGAGGTTGAGGACATATGGCCTATGCGGAAAAGTTAAAAGGAGCCATATTAAGCCCATCAACTAAGTAAAAGGCAGAAAGAAAGACAGAACATGGGATCAACACACAGCCAGGCTCCAGCTGAAAAATACCCTGTTGGCACCTAAGTCATCCCCTCCTTCAGGGCAGTAAAAATTCAGATAAAGGATCTGTAAGTGCAAGGGGACAAATGAATGTGACTATGGCCTTTCTGCAGCTCCACTTCACTGTGAAGGTTTACCAAGAAAAACCTGTTCTTCTTTGCAGAGGCCAAATGAAGAATCCAGCTTTTCATTTCAGTGTGCTCGTGTGTGTGTGTGTGGACATGAGGAAGTTCATTCTCTATTTGTGGGTTTCACTGGTATTTCCATCAAGAAGGACAATACTTTGAAGCAGGAGGCTGGGTACATTCCCTAAGAACTGGGGGTGATTCCAGAATGCAATTACATTATTAGGACTAATAAAGCATGACATTTCCTACTACAGCACATCTAGAAGGAATTTTTACATAGCTCCTAAGGCTTCGGAGTCACTTCAGCCCAATGCAGGCAGGCAGGCACTCTGGAATCCCAGCTGCTCAGAAAAGCAAAGGCTAGTTAAGAGAATGAAGTGTTTAACATTTCATTTTTTAAAGAAGTGACTTTCCTTTGTCTTGCTTCGCTGATTTTCAGTGAGCTGAATAGATTGAGTTACTGCACCATGAGCAATAGCTGAGTTACGATCAAGAACATGCTTTCCTTTGGTGAACTTGAAGAGAAAATGAATACCATTTTTCCACATACCTGAAGAATAAAAGCACTTGTGGAGAGGAATCTCTCCCACAGGGAACACTTGTGTACTTTGCAGTAGTGTTTTATTAAGAGCTGGAGAGTTCAAGGGTCTCACAATTGTAAGTTTTCAATTAGCTTTCCATTGCTTCCCAAACAGTCTCTAAATACTCTGCTAAACTTTAATCCAATCACTCCATTTGACTCCAAGCATGATTTATCTTTTAATCATCATCAGTTCAATGAGGGGGAAAAGAAAGCAAACTTGTTCTTGGCCCATCATGACTCATACATGATTTTACTGCAAGCTGAGTTGTTTTTCCCTTTTGGCTGATGCCTTGGCAATTGCAAGCATTGGCTTTGGCTTTCTGTTTAGGTATGATCCTTCCTGCTCGTTTCCCCATTTCCCCACAAAGTTGAACTGCCCTGAATGTTTGCCCTTTATGCCTTTTCCCACCCCATCACAGGCATGTGATTTTGTTGGTCGTTGCTGCAATACCTTGATGCTGCATTAATCAAAGTGTCTGCTATTTGACCTGCTCTCAAAACAGAAACCATGGTTTAAAAAGGGGCTTACTATTCTAAATGAATGGCATTGTCTTGGAAGCACATATTACACAGATGGTGCAACAACAACCAGCACCTTTCTGGGCATCCATGAAGACTTCAGCTATTGGAACTGGGGCAATGATGTTTCCTGATAGACAAAGCCTGATGAGATTTAATCCATCCTCTATGTGACTGGCTTGCTGGCCTCCTGAGCTGGTACCCATGCTGTGCCTTGGATTTTCCATCTGAAAATGAGATTTTCATGCAGCACCTTTAAAATACTCTTCTCCTTTTCCTAAGTTCTCCATAAAAGCTGAATGGCATAAGGCCAACACAGCACATTGATAAATGCTCTGAGGGAAATGCACACTGCCAGCTGGACCCCTGGGAGATGCAGCACTCCATGCACCAGCCACACCATGGAATGACCTACCTCCCAGAAACATCCCAGCCACATGCTTTTGCCTTCAGTGCAGTAGCCACAGTTAAATACATCTCACCAGCTAAAATGAGGAATGGACTCCTCCTTTGCCCATGGATGGTAGAGCCTTTGAGGTCTGAAAGTGTTGTGCAATGTCTTCCCATGCATTATTATTCATATCAGTGCCTTGTGAAACTCACAATTCCAGCTGATGGTGGGGGTAGAGTTTGCAAAAAAGCTTCTGTCATCACAATTCCCTGGCTACCCAGAGCCATGAAGAAGCTGAACTCCCTAGAGCATACAGCTTTCCCAAGAGAATTCCCATGTAAGTCTTCCTCACTGAAAACTGACTCAAATTTCAGTGCAAGGCTAATAGGTTTTGATGGTTCCTCTGAGTGCCAAGTTTTGGAAACAGAAGATTTCATGAAAAGCTCAGTTTTCTTTTGCTTTCTTGTGGGTATGGGAAAAGCAGAATACATAACCCCTAGAGGCTAAAGACAACCTCCATCCTGCTAATGCACTCAGATGGAAAAGAGAGGAAGGCTGATTGACCTAATCAACCAGTTTTGCTACACAAATACTTGTCTATGGGTTTTCTAGGAGCAGCATGGCCAGAAATCCACCCTCTCCCAGCTCTGATGTAGCTAGTATTGGATACTCATGACGAGAGACCAGGAATCTTCTTATGCTAATAATTTCCCTGGCATCCTCCCCCAGCTTCCAACCACCTGCAATTTAGGGACTGCTAGAGCTGTGTCTGGTTCATTCTGAGGTTGTGACTATTTGAAGTGTCAGGATTTCTTTCCACATGGGTTCAAGATGCAGCCTGAATATTATCAGATAGCATTAACCCTGGCAGCAATGGAAACAGGCATGGGTATGTGGAAATGATCATGCATTTGCAGGCATTCCCACACTCAGTGCTTCAGTAAATAGACTTGCTTGTGGGCTTGCTGAATAAGTACTCAGTAACAAAACAGAGCCAGCTTAGGGTTTGTAGGGCCTTAGAGACTGATAGAGAGACTGTTGTCACTGTAAGTGACATTTCCTGGAAGCTGGTGTCAAGGCATCCTTTTCACATTCACAGGCAACTCATCCCACCCCATTTCCCACTTCTGATTTCCTGCCAGCATCAGTAGAGACAGCCCATTCAGCCAGCTTAATTGCCAGTATCTCTTTCCCAGGCAGCTGAGGTTACCTTCACAAGATGACTTTGTGATCCAGCTTCCCATGCAGGTCCCTACATACAGGCAGTAGGAATTAGGTGCCTTGTTGGGGTAGCAGCACTGGGCTGTGTTTCTCTGATCCATCTCCATTTACTCACTTCTAGGGCTGTTGCTGTGTACCCCAGTGGTGCCACTGGAGGAGGTCCTACATGGGGTCTGGCTCTTCCCAATGGTTTTGCTTCCGGGGAAGGTGCCTACAGGGATTTTGTTAGTTGGTCCCCCAGTGCCAAGCCATGCTTCAAGTCTGACCTTTCCAACCAGGGCTCTCTGCAGTCACTACAGGCATGGAAAAGTCTTCGGCCAGGAAATCAGATGCATGCCTCTAGCAAAGACAAAAATGGTTCGGTAACATATGCAGAACCTTTGATGGTCTATGACTCAGGGACTTTGAATCAAGATTGGATGTATCCTTCTAAAAAATACCCAACTGCATCAGAAACATCCCCAGTGGGCTTCAGGACAAAATTGCTGGGTAACAACCAAAGATGTGTGTTATCGCAGTGATTAGACCAGAGGATCTTAATGATTCCCTTCTGGCTTTAAATCCTACAAAACCTCTCTTCTTGATGCTGAGTTCATAGAGCAGGAATTCACTTGGGAGCCTACCCAAGGTGACTGGCAGCCACCACAACAAGTCTAAACACTTCACTTTTTCTGGTGGGAGACTCCACTGGTACTGCTGGAATTAGCTTTTCACTCTGATGCTGGTTTGTTTGCCACTGCCCCTTTCACTCATGCAGGCAAGTAGTCATGACCTTTCTCTTCTGCAGACCTTCCCCAAGAATTGGTGCCACCACTGATTCAGCTCAGAGGAGGGAAGGATGGGAGATGGTGGAATTAAGCTTTTTTTGACTTGGAATGATTAATCTGATTTGAGCCTTGCTCAAGACTGTGTCTCCCTCCTTAGTGCTGCAAGACACTCACCTTTCACATAGGCTCCTGGTTTTGGTCCAACAATGACTTGCCAACATAGAAAAGGAGGAAACATTGAAAACTAGAGTGAGACCATCATCGCCTGAGCATCCTTAGAAGGGAACCATGGTGTTATTCACCCCAAGCTTCCCAAGCAGGGCATGCTGGTGTGGGGTCAACCACAGAGCTGTGTCCTTGCCATGCTTAGTAAAGAGGCCATCCAGGTGGTCCCGGGATTGCTTCTTAAGATTAATCATTGCATTTTCCATGGAGTACATCAGGTCATCCACAGCCCTTCAATTGTCCCCATCTGTTACTCTCTTTGCCCTCACACAGATTTGGGAGAGGGTTTTCTCTTCAACAGCAGGCTGTTGTGGCTGGAACATGACCTTGTTCCCAGATTTCTGGGTTTTCTCTCCTGATTTCTTAGAGAGGTTTCTGAAACACAGAACAACTCATTGGGAGCAAAAACAAAACCAGAAGACTCTTCTCTCCCCCAGAGCAACATCATAACATGGTGCAACAGCTCTCCATTAGAGACAAGTTTTGTGCATGCTCAGTCCTCCCACTGTCTCCACTGGGTCAACCAATGCTAAGAGGAGCTAAATTGTGTCCAAAGCACATCTAAGGCAGTTTATAGCAGCCAGGAAGAACCAGCTCCCAGATGGAGAGTTGGGCTGAAGCATCCTGCACCGGCCAAAGTTTTCTCAAGCTATTGTTCCTGGTTTATAATGCAAACATGTGCTGGCTTCCTATAAAGCGGCAGCAGTTGTCAGTCAAACAGACATTGTGCTGTAAACCTACCTGGGTGACTGTTTTCAAACCTGAGGTCTCTGGGCAGGTTTATGAGGTGCTGCCTGTATGAGTAACAAGTCCCATGGACCACTGTGCAGGTGCAGACAGCAGGAGGGGAGTGGGGTTGGGGGGACCAAGGACTGGGCTCCAGTGCAGCCAGAACCCTGTTATTAACTGTGCAAGCCTGGATATTAGGCTCTGGTCTCTGGCCTGGTGCTGTGTCTCCTCATCAGCTCTCTCCTTAGGGAAAACAGAAAGGTTTAAGAAAAGTTTATCCTCAGTGCAGGTACAGGAGGCAGAAGTTGGACTTTTTCTTTAAAAAAAAAAAAAAAAAAGATCATTTTTCATTAAATCAGGACTAAAAATAATGCAGATGATTCAGAATTTCTTGTACCCAAAGAAAGGGCACCTGTGACTGCAGGAATGGATAACCCCCTCTTAAAAGTGCTCATGCACTTTGCAGAAGACATATTTACTACAGTGGTTTTGCAAAGGCATTGAGATCTGTCTTCCTCAAGAAGTCAGGGGTAGAATGATTTTTAGTTCCTGATGGCTGAGTCATCCATGAATGGGAGCAAGGTTAAAGACACCACTTTGAAACATCCTAATAAAAGCACTAAAAAGAGCACTAGATGTCACATGAGTGATTTTTCTCGCCCTAGAGATACTTCTCATTGTTTATGGAGACAGGGTTATTCATGTGCACTATCTGGTGCAACCTTATGTGAACCTTGCTAGGGGTATGTTCCAGATCATAGAATCAACTGAATTGGGAAAGACCTTTAAGATCATCAAGTCCAACCTTTACCTCAGGACTGCCAAGCCCAGCACTCAAATGAAGACATACAGAAACTCAGGACAAGCAGCCTTCCTAAGGTCATTGCATGAGCAATACAACTGTCCTTCTGAAGTTCACACGAGCATTTCCCTCCCCTTGAGATCAGAACTGAATAGCTACCAGGTTGATGTACATGTTGCCTCCCAGAGATGACCATTCACTCTAGTAAGGAGTCACAAACCCCAGTGCAGTGACTTGGATGAGGAACTATTCAGCAGCAACAGTCTAGAGGTCACCACCCAACTCATAAAATCCTTGTGAAAAGGGGGAAACCACAAGTGAGTATTTTCATTGGAGAAAATGCCTTCTTTCTCCTAGAGACTGGGATTAATTTTCTATAACTTTGCAAACACCCTGCAGAAAGGTTCAAGTGTCTGTGTTCACTCTTAAACACCAAAGACCTTTAAAGCAAAGACTGTCTTGACTGGCTTATACTAGTAATGAAATAAATCAAAGTTATATTAACAATTATTCACTGGTGCCTTCCTCCACAAACTTTGACGTCTGATGTTTCTACCCTGTGAATAATAAAGGTCCTGTTACCTTTTTCACTTAAAATCAACATCCTGCCTTTGCTTGATTGTTTCATTTCACAATTACTTGAGCATCTCAGAAATAGCCATCATCCCTTTGAAATTCTCTTGCCTCGGAAATCCTTGTTCTGCTTTTCATTACATCATTACATTTGCTATTGTTTCAGGCTAAAAAGAAGCACATTCCATTTTTAAATGATAATACTTGGACTTTTCTTGCCCTCAGCACTTCACAAAATATGTGCCCAGTAATTCAGGTGTCTCAGGCATGGCATATGGCTCAAAAAAAGGGATAGCAACCCTTTAGGATCCACCCTTTAGCTATGATTGTGAGGAGGTCAACCAGCCAATTGTGAAGCCTCAGGTTCTCCTAAGTGGATGAGCTCAGGTCCTAGATATGTCTCTATGTATGCATTTACCTATCCTGGATATCCATCTACATATCCATCTACAGTTTGGCAGTGCCATTACTAATTCATGTTGAACCTGGATACAGCATTCCCCAAGATTTTTGGCATCTTTCACTTGACCTCTGTTCATCTGGGACCACATTCCCAGATCCAATGATGAGCTGCTCAGCATAATGTTGGAGTAGCAGCAATAACATGATATCTAGGACTGAGAGAATTCAAACCCAAATGCCATAACTCCATCGCCTGTCATAGATATAAACCCAGGACAAAGTTGCTGACTCAAGAGGCTGCTTTCATTAGACCTTATTAATTAAAAATTACTGCAGCCAAAAGTTATTTATGGATCATCCCACTGAAGAGGTTTTAGAGAAAAATTCAAGCAACATTTCATAATCAGTGTGGTACCCATGCTACCTCATTCACTATTGGAGACTCCTTCACCCACATCTTCCAAAGAAGTGTAAAATAAACCCAATTGGTTGTACATTCCTTCTCCCTCTGATGAACAGAGTTACAGAAACACCGGAGTGCAGCAGGTCTAAAGTTGTGGTAAGGGCTGTTCATAGGAGGGATGAGAACCTCAGCTTCTCTTCTGAGACCTGACCTCTCATAAAAACTGGCTTTCTAGGGGAAATAATTTCTTGCATTTCTCTCTTTCTTCCCTTATCCTCCCCTCTTCTTCTTTGTTCAGAGTCTCTCTAAGAGAGCCAAGTTCCCCTTGAACACACTAGAAGTAGGCTTGCTGGAACATCTGCTCTCCATCTGTGAGGCCAGACATATCCCCGAGCAACACAGGCAACACTATTAGCAGTGATGGAAATGGAAAAGAACATTAAGCACTGAAGAAGCATCTGCTGAGAGAGAGGAACCCAGCATATAAACCCATGTTATTTGCCGAGCCTCTTTGTCCCTGCCCATTGCTCCTGGTGGACAAGAAGTGTCTTCTCTAGAGCCATACTCAGAAGACCTGCTGTTCTCTTACTGATTTTGGTATTTTCAAGTGTCTAAGGTTTGTGTCTAAGATTTGTGCCTAAGGTGGACAATTCAACACTACCCTGTGCTCAGCTAAACAGAGACTGAGGAGCTATAGAAGCACCTAAAAGAGAATATGAAATCTGGGAACTGCAGAGAAGCCAAAAGTGCAGCTGCAGAGATGTTTTGGGTAATAATGGTGCAGCATTCAGAGAGAGTGAGCTCAGGCAGGAAGGCATTTCTGCTGCCTGTTTTCTGCATAGCTAAGCCTAAATCTGCTTACAAGGGTGTAGAAGGGACTGCTGGGATCAGACATGCAGCCCTGATGCTGAGCATCAGGGCTGTAAGAAGTTGTTTCTTTTGGGTACATTGCCTGTACATGATACTGGCAAATAGAGTGATATAATTCAAAAGAAAGTGTTGCAGGATGAACTCAACATTGTTTGGCCTAAGTTCAATACTTAGATCTGCTACCTGTGAGTGTGACCATTTCCTTTTACCCTTCCTGCAGCCCCTGCGGAGGTCAATTTCATAGTACCACTATTACACTGTTCAGTATGTTGATATCATGAGAAATTATTTACTTTGTACAAAACCAGTGCAACATTTGTGCCCTGAGCTGACCAGAGAAAACAAGACACAGTATTTGACCACTATTTGCACTGTACTGCCACACTTGCTGTTTTCTTTTGTAAAGCAGATATACAGACAACAGATTTCTTGTTCAATTCACACAACAAGAAGAAAAAAGGTAGTCCTTGTCTTTCATACACTGCAGCATTCTCACATCTGCTCTTAGCAAAAACCTTTCCTGCAGCCTGTTTTCTGCTGCCTTAAACTTCCTGGAGCAGGAAGAATTGCCACAAGTAAAAATTCCAGATTACTAGGAAGATATCCTCTGGCTCATCTTGAAATAAATCCCTCTGTTTACAGGGCAAAGTTACCAGGACTCCATCATAAGTCACTGTCAGGTGGAGGATGCAATCGTCTGTTTGGGTTCATTGAAAATGCAGGTCATTTTCTGCTCTCCAGCCCTATATCTGAAGCTATGGAGATTTCTGCCTTCAGCTGTCCTGTCAAGGAGCTGTCTATGGCTCATAAACAGTAGGCATCTCTTGAAGCTTGCCACAGCAGCAGGACACAAGTCACATGAAGTCAAGCATCTGGTTGTCTTGATAAAAATCCTTTATGGCATGCTTCAGGAAAAGCATTTAGGATTTCTTTAACTTAAAACATGCTTCCATTCCTTTCATTTAAGTCATTCAAATATGACTTAAACTTCTTCTGAATGAATTTAAACATCGGCTTAAGTATTGTGGAAATTGAAGAGAGTGAGGCATCCACTTAGATTATGCACTTGCTTTAAAGTTCTGGTGGTGCTTAGCAGCTTCCATCCCCTTTGTCCAGTATTATAGAGATGATGGACACCTACTACTCTCCCATTTTCTGGCATCTCTCAAGATGTGGCTGACCTGGTCCACCCTTCCAGGACAGCATCCATAGCAATTATTGTAACTGCTGCTAATTTCCAGCACTTAATATGGTCTGAGACAAGGCACTGAATGTCCATATTCTCCACAAAATGTATTATTTAAATGTGATTCAGAAAATGCAATAACCAAATGGAGTGATGTTGGCTTGCTTAACATGAGGTTCCACTGTGTTCCCAATTCAACACAACAGCTCATCCCACATCTTTGTCCCAATCTTTCTCTTTCTAGAAGTGCAGAAGATATCCCTGCTCTTAGAGAGGGCAGAATCATGTGTTTCTGACAGCATTATAATAGCATTTTGTTTGTCCAGCCATAGGAGAATGCGGGGCTATTAACACTTCACCAAAAAGATAAAAGACTGTATTTTGTTTCTTCCTCCAACCACTCCTAACCAAAGACCAAAACAATAACAAAATCCCTGTGTGAACTCTACTCTAAATAGCAAGTGGAGAGATTGAACTTGTGGGAGAACTCAAAAACTGCTTCAATGGATTTTCCAGGAGAAAGTCAATAGAAAACTCATTCTCTCTTGTTACATTCATTCATATTGTTTTGTTGACAACAGCTACTAAAAGGAGAAACACGTGTACTAATTAGTTTTGAGTGGGTAAGAATAGGATCGTTCCCCTGCTGAGGAGCCATGAAGTATTTAAATCATGAGTCCCACTTGGATATGCAACTGGGAAACTTTTGCGATAGCCTTCCTCAAGGACACAGCAAGCAATCTCTGCTCCTGACTTTTCTGGGGGTATTAATGAAATTTGAATCCAATTTGCTCAATAGCCAATTTGGTCTGAAGCTGCAAATATTCCCATTAACCTACTTCAGACAGGGGAGTTGGAAGATGGAGGAACTTTGTTACAGCTTTGATCAGGAAGACAGCGCTCCTGACTTTCTTCTCTGGGGGGAGACAGATCCCAGCGATCAGCTGGACAACCTCTTACTTGAGTGTTCCTCCCTGGCAGACCCCTTCAGCCCTTGGCCCTCCCAGGGTCCGGAGGCGGGCAGTGCAGTTGGGCTGGAGCAGGGTGCTGAACTGGACAGCTCCGCACCGCCGCGGCCCCCCGGCCACCTCCGCCAGCGCCACGCCGCCAACGTCCGTGAGAGGAAGAGGATGATCAACATCAACTCGGCCTTCGACCAGCTCAGGAGCCACGTACCGACCTTTCCGTATGAGAAACGCCTCTCCAAAATCGACACGCTGCGGCTGGCCATCGCCTACATCGCTCTCCTTGGTGACATCCTCCTCTCTGGATGCGATCCCAAATCCTATGTGGAGCAGTGTCTGAAGAATGGCTTACAAAGCCAACAGCAGGCAACCTGGAATACAAGCGGTGAGTGAATAAAGTGTTGTGTTTGGTTTGGGTTGCCAGTGGGAGTGAATTGGTCAACTTGCTTTTGGACATTCACATTGTCACATTCACCGAATAGTTTGGGTTGGAAGGGGCCTTAAAGCTCATCCAGTTCCAACCCCCTGCCATGGGCAGGGACACCTTCCACTAGAGCAGCTTGCTCCAAGCCCCT
>JASSUY010038695.1:1647-13358 GCA_032466535.1 Forpus xanthops | reverse complement strand
CACACTAAGGTACGCACAACTCCCACTGCAGTGGGATTGTAAGGACATAACTGAGGCCTGGAATAACCATTTTTCTCACACAAATGTGTAATTAAAGGAAATACATCACAGCACACCAGCATATTGTATACCCATTTCTGAGGCTACCCCACACAAATATATAAAGCGACTGTGACCACCATGAAAGTATAATCTCATTTTTAAATGCACAGTTAGATCTTAAGCAAGAGAAAGAAAGCTTTAATTATTTCTTTCAAATGGTAAACTGCATCACAGTGAATGCAGCCATTTACAATTCTGACTTGCAAATAATGGAATAATCAGTATGCACAGTTCACTTATTTGCTGATGAAAGAAGGGAAATGTCTTTGACTTAAATGTTCACTCTAAAAAAGAACAACAAACCAAACACAAAAAACCCCCAATGTTCTTGGGCTCCAATGCATTTTTTCTAGTGACAGAAACATGAGCTCCTTTTCTACCTCAGTACTTACACAACAAACACTTTCAACTTCTTAAGCTACATCCCATCACAGGAAGATTAACTGCTCTTTTCTGATGTTTTATATGCAGAGAAGTCAGCAAATGCTGGTGGGAACTGGAAGGACGCTGGGGAACAAGGCAGCACACAAAAGGTGCGCTGCATCTTCTCATTTCCTCTGAAGCCATTGGGTCCCAGGTGTGTCTTGCACACTTACGCTTTCAGCATTTTCAGCAAGAAGGAAAAGGGAGAGGAACGGTCACTGCCAGAAGGTCTCATTTTAGTTCAGTGTATTTCTGCCAGCCAAGCCAGCAGAAAAGTAGGTGGTCTTCACTGATTTCAAGGCATTAAAAAAACTCTTATGAGGAATCTCAGTGCTACTGTTCTCAGTGTGCTTATACTCTGTATGTCTAAAACAGTCTACCTCACTGTATGCAGCAAATCAAGAAGAGAATGAACTTGACATCAGTAGTACAGGTTTTCTCCAAGAACTTCTCTACCGTTTCTCCAATTTAATCAATCACTACATAACATTTTTCTTCCTTTCTTTAGTTGCTTTCTAGCACTGGACTTTACACACAAGTACAGAAATCAGTACTGATTATTACCACACAAAATACTGAAATCTACAGTTTCAGGCTCTTTTTTCTTAATATCATTATTATGTAATACAATTATACCAAAAATGTCTTACTCTTAATTGTCTGCTTTAACAACTAAACAAAAATACAAAATGAGACATTGCTAAGGTTAAGTAACAAGTCTCTGGCAACTGGAAGAAGATAGAGGTTCCTTGACTTACACAACAGCATTTCACAGGTTGGATCAACCATTTAGCACATTAAAGTCCAAGAGAACATACCAATGTCTATGACTCTTTCTTTGCTATGTAGCATCACACATGTATGCCAAAAAATCTAGAAAAAAAGGAATGACAGTTGTTATTCTTAAACTAGTGAACCATTACTTGCAGTAGAAAACAAACTACAAAGTTACACCACCTTTATTTCAGAAAAAAAAACCCAAAACTTCTGACTTTGATTTAGCAGTGAAAAAACAATCCACTGATGTTTTACAGTACTGAACAAAGAATGTGCATTTATTACAGAAATCAATACGATTTAGCTAAACTTACTGTAATGCTTTAAATTAACCAAAGAGAGATTTGTCTTCCGTACCAATGCTTGATAAGAAATGCTGATCACTTTCAAATAACATTTAAAGCCCTGCCCTTGTTCTGACATGGACATGTGACAGCAAGTCAGTTAGGTAAGTACCAAAGGAAAAGAAAGGTCAATGATGCAGACATTTTTGAGAAGTTCACAAACAGGAAAAGAGACTCTCTGATCAGCTCACCCTGTTATTAGAATGTGCTTACTCTTCTATACCTATGAGACTTTTGCAATAGTCATTTTTCATAATATATATTTTTTTCTGTCTCAAGTTGCGTATCTAAATATTTATAATTTTTATTTTCTGTGCATTTCTATCCTCCCTCTTCATACTAAGGCTTACTTTTTTTTTTAAGTGAAAAGGCACTTGGTGTGTTTATATGAAAGTAAAAAATACAAGCTAGTTATGACTGATGAGAGGAAGGCAGCAAAGGTTTATTCAACACCTATACTCGGGTGGCCTTTGCTGGAGTGACACCTAGTGGGGTACATCCCTCTTGGTCAGTCCTGACGATCAAGAGGGCAAAAATTTCAAGGACTAAACATGCTGATATGAAGCTTGCTATTCATTAATGTTTCCCTCCATTGGAAATGCTCAGCGTTGACTGAACTTTGGCCAGGCTGGTGCATGCCGCTTGAGGTCAGGAAGAGGACCTCTGGGGAGTGATGAACACTTGATGCCATAGCCTAGAAAGGAAACTGGGACCCTACTTTGGTGGTGGGCACAGAAGGGGCATCTGTCTGCACTGTGTATCTGTGTCTGACTTCCACACGCTGTAAGAATGGAGAATTGCTTCTGAAAATCCCATTATATTTAGAGCAGTATGATCTACAATAACAACAGGAATGACTGTTCGTCCTTGTGCCCTACTGCTACCAGATATAGCCAGGAGCCTTAGATAACTAAGCAGTGTTGTATATCTGACTGGTAGATGCATTTGGCTCTTTAGAGGGTAGCAATGATCCAAACCCATAGTGTTTATTAGAAAAAATATGAAAACATTCTTATGGTACTATCCACAAGCAAGTTAAAGAAAAAAAACAAAAACTACCCCAAAACAACCATCATCTACTTAAACATGATAATCTAGACTGGGGTAAAAAGGAGGTTGCAGTCTTTAAAACAGAAATCTTGCTAGATAAATGACATATTCACTGTGTTGCAGTGACTTTTTAGTAGTACCTTATATTCTTCTGGCTTACACTGCTCAAAAGTATCAAAGCTACAGTAGTTTCAATCCTTCAGTGTTAGTAAATAAACCTTTTGAATGCAGACTCAACTTTTACATTTGCAGCTAGCAGTAACAAAAATTTAGTAATTTCCTTGGTCTCAAATTCATCTGGTTTGACTATCTTGTAATGACAAGCTTTAAAAGCAGATCATTCTGTTTCGCTTATTTATAATACTTGAAAGTTTGACAATGGCATTTCTTAGAAAAAAGCACATATATGGCACATCTGAATAGCACCATACTTCTAGTTATTTTGCTGACTATCAGATAATCTTATCTCTGTAGGTGATTTATTATTCATGTATTTGGACAGGAATGCATCATGCAAAAAGCAGACCCTTTTCCTGGAAAATTTGTTAATCATTTCTGCAGAGATGTCTTACTATTATAGGGCTGCAGTCTTAGGGAAATGGACCTAGAACTTTGGCCTATGCATGCAGAAGAACACTTCAATGCTTTTAGCATATCAGCACAGTAACATTATACAACTTAAGAGGAAGTGTTTACTATGAGTTCCCATCTATCTTATGAAACAGGAAATAATTTTATCACAAAATCAAAACAGAAAAATCTTGTGTCAGTCATACTCAAGTCAGCAGTCTCTCAAGAATCATCTTTATACATGGAGCTTCCTTCTGCAGTTGTACTATCCAGTGTTGTACCAGTCTGAGGGAAAAGTTAATGATGCTTCAAAACTAACTCAACAAAATCCAAAAAATTCATTCTTAAGATGAATGTAGTATGCATTTGCAGGGCATTAGGCATAAGTTAGAAAAAGGTAACATTTCAGTACACTAAACCCCCTCAAATGCTTAAATACCATTTTGTGACTGAAGTCTGAAGATAGATTTTCGTATGTATGAATGGGACTTCTGGACACAGTGCCTCTTGTTCAAAAGTAAACTTACTGACTCACCCAGAAATTATCATGTATCTATTAATGTATCTGTTACAGACTGGTAAGATGCTCTGGGACATTCAACAGATTAAAGCATTCATCCCATTTTGAAGCTGATTTATATCCATGAATCAATATGTAAAATGACTGATAGAAAATAATGCTCACAATGGAGACACACTCAATTGATTTATATGGGATTTTGTTGAACAGGTGCACCCTCTTGTGGAAGTCTCTTAAATCTGTACAAGCCATGTAAGTCTAGATAAGGCCTGGGCAGCACTTCCATGCAACCTACATAGTATAAGAAATACAAACTGGTTCATATAATACTATGCAACTTTTAAGATTTTTTTTTTGAAGGTTAATTCTAAACCACTGGTGATTCTGGGACACGTGGATCCTGCCTCATGGTAGGTAGTGATGTATGGATGCCAGTGCTTTGCTCCTTCTCCTTTAGGCCGACTCCCATTTAAACAAATAGGAAGGCAACGTTCCCTTAGAATGTAGTGTTGGGCAACTCAAATTAAAGCAGCTCTAAAATTAATAGTTCTGTCTAATAGACAGGTAGTATACTATTCTATATGCAAATTATGTTCATTCATAAACCAAAAATCCCACAAATTATAAAGGTATGACTTGAAGGCAGCAGCATTTTACAGCTGAAAAAACAGCTAAGAGCTGTTCACTTCAGCAAAACTTAATTAGAGCTTTAGTTACCCAGTGAAACACTGATTCTACAAAGGCCTGCAACACCCTTGAAAAGTTGAAGGTGTGAATGAAGATCTCTGTAGACAACCCTTGAAAAGGTCAATTATTACAATATAAAAGGGAGCAGTATTATAAATTTGACTGCTCTTTCTCCCAAGCTCTGCATGATCCATGGGACCTGATGAAATCCATCCATGGGTAGAACAAAAATCTGAAGCTCCAGAAATATTGTTAATGTTCAAATCCTCAAATTTAATTGTGCTTTCTGAAAACAGCAATAATGGAAAATATTCACAAACATACCATGAGCATCCAGTGGGCAAGGCATAGTTCCAGCTCAGCTGTAGCAACACGCTTCTAACCCTGAGTAATAGTGCAAACGCATCTGGAAGAAAATGGGGCTAGTCCTTCATTTGATAATACATATGCAAGTAACCAGTAAGAAGAGAGACACACATTGATTTACTGATCTTATATGTCTTCCTTCAGTATGGCATGACACACAGTTTGGTTTAGTGTTGATTCCCAAAGCCTCCCTGCTGCGGATACTGTGAGCAGCTGGATGGATACAGTCTGCAGATCAGATAAATAAAACCAGTGTTAGACAGCATCATGCACAAAACAGCAAAATGATTGCTATGCTATATTCAGCAGATGTTCTTTGTCCGAAACAGCCTTAAGTCACTATGAGCAGGAGAGATGCTTCTGCTCTATGTTTTACAATAAGAATATGCTTTGGAATGATTATTTCTTTATGGAAGAATTATTGTGTGGGAGTACACTCTAAATGCTTTATTTCTAGAGTTCAGAAACTGGGGGATGCTGAAATCAAGATTCCAGAAGGGTACAGCATACTGCCTTGCTATATTAATTCTGTTCATGAAGATTTTTTTCTTTTACACTTCCTAAGGGTTTTTAAATTTAGAAAAAAAACATGACTTGGGAGAATTTCCTCTAACATATAGGTTCTGATTGAGTCTAGCAATGACTGGCTAGGTAGAAAATGCAAAACTTATTCTGCTTCCTGTGGATAGATTAATCTCCAATATGTATCAACAGATTGATATTAATGAACCAGAATAAATCTATCCAGAGCCAGCTCAAATCGGCACCACACTCAAGCTCACCATAGGCATGTAAATACACTGCTGCAAGGGGCAGTTCCATACAGCTGTGCCACAGAAGTTTTGGACTGCTTTCACATGAGCATTACATTATGCGCAATTGACCCAACCTGGAGAAGAACTAGACCACTGCAGACACCTGAGTGGCTGCCTATCATGGTTTAAGCCCTGTCATTAGCATAGTTCCTGTCCTATTCATTACGTCTAGCTCCGCACCAGACTTCCCTAATCCAAAAGCTGCTTCTGCAGAGCACGCCTACACATAACTGGACCTTGCTTTCTTGCAACAGATTATCCTGTGAGAGCTTTCTGTCCCAGCCAACAAGTCATGCCATTCTTGGTGCTAGCACTGCTACACTGACTGCTACCCTGACTCCTATAGAATCCTCAGCATTAGTATTAACCAGATTTCATATCTCCATTTTATTCACTATAGCTGGGCTCAGCTATTACCTGATGTCTAAAACTGGCTGGATATGATTTCTATATACTTTCTTCTGTTCAGACCATTGGAGTGAAATGGGCATTATCATGATGCGTTCAGATGTTTGTGATGGATAGTCTGTGTTACATATAGAATCATAGACACCTCCCGCTAAGCCATGCCACACAAGGCTATGTCCAACCCGGCCTTGAACACTGCCGGTGATGGAGCATTCACAACTTCCTTGGGCAACACATTCCAGTGACTCACCACCCTTACAGGAAAGAATTTCTTCCTCAGATCCAATCTAAACTTCCCCTGTTTAAGTTTGAACCCGTTACCCCTTGTCCTCTCATTACAGTCCCTCATGAAGAGTCCCTCCCCAGCATCCCTATAGTCCCCCTTCAGATACTGGAAGGCTGCTATGAGGTCTCCACACACAGTCTTTTCCAGGCTGAACAGCCCCAACTCTATCATCCTATCTTCATATGGTTACAAATAGTCATTCAGAAGATGAAGTAGTCAGAAATGCCCCCTTTTATTCACTCATCCAAACATTCTTCACATGAGACTTCAGTTTCCAGTTCATCCTTCTTACTTTAGATACTATCATTTTAGGAACCATCAGCACAGAGATGGCCAACTCTTCTGACTGCACACTACAGGCTAAAATTTTCCTATGGCTAAGATCCAGAAGATGTTTGCTGAACTCAAGGATGCAGGAATGGGAAACCCCAGAGCTAACCCACAGGTGTAAACTGACACCAACCACCATGAGATCCTCCTACATTACTAAAGGATGAAGCAGTAGTGGGTGGGTGTCTGGATGACACATTTCAGACTCAGAAATCCCATCTGGCTCACTTGCTCCCACTAACAAGGATACAGACTGCAGAACTGGACCAGCATAATCCCATTGCAGATCACTTTATGTATTCCTGGTGTGGGAACTACACGTGAACTGCTTATAGTCTGCATGCTATTAAAGAAACAGGTTGACTATTCCACATTTAAACAACTGCTTGATTGCCTGGCATTCTTTTTGCCTAAATACATAATCACAGGCAGCAACTCAATAGATGGTTCCAGACTTTGCTGTGTAACCAGCAACAAACTTTGTCCCTACATCAGTACTCCAACCACCTCAAGTCACATCCTTAGCTCATTTTCCCATCCTACCAATTGTCTTCCACACACACAAAACACAGAGGTCTGCTTATAGTAAAGGCTTATTCATTACACTTCCTCAGCCTCTCCTAGTGCATCAGCATTAATGACACAGCTCCCTTACTTTCACCCCGTATTTCTCCACTACATAATAAAACGAAAGCATATAGCACCTCCGTGTTAGGTGGCACACCCAGAGATGCATGTCTAGAAGAGCTCCCCTGAGCAGGTGACAAGAGTTCTCCATTGGCCTTCACACAAGAAATTGCTTGTCTGCCACCCTTGGATCACATCTGGCTGTAAACCATATATGTGCAGTGTCAGTCTGCATAAACCACTACAGGACACAAAGCAGGGGATTTTGGGCTTGACCAGAATAAAACGTGATACACAAAATGATGAAGTAGACTATCATAAATCTTTATTTCCTGCTTTTAGAAGCTTTTCTTTATATTACCTGCAAGATAGGCCTTAAGATCTCAAAGCAGCATGGAAACTAGACCTCAGTGTTTGAGAAACAGATGCCCCAGATCCTGAGTATTACGTTTACTCTTACTTGCAGAGTTTAGCTGTTTTCCAAATACTGCATTTGATATTGCTTTTCAAAAGTGTGGTCAGTTCCATGCTCTTTCTGGGATAAATGCTCAGCAAGGCAGCCCCCTGAGATTTGATTAATAGACAGTATTTTATTAATTTGGTCTACATGCAGAAGAACCTATCAAGCAAAATGTTAAAAATGCCAAAGGAGGAAACTGGAGCAGATGAGATCATTTTGAAACACCAAAAATGGATCACATATGCTACACTGAGCTCCCTTCAGATATAGCAAGTGTCACAGAAATCCAGCAACTTCCAGCTTTTAGAAATTACAGGTGAGCATAGCAATCCATTATTTCAGTGCAGAAGGTAAAAGACAACAGCTCATGAAGCCACAGCACTGGATAATATACTCTGTTTTGTCCCCCTCAATGATTATTGCAACATCGTCCCATTTCCTAACATAGAGAAGGGCAACTGCCCTGGTTTCAACTGTAAAGTTATATTTTTCCTTCCTAGTAGCTGGTATGGTACAGTGCTGTGTTTCAGCTTTAGTCTAAGACCAATGCTGACAATGCACTGGTGTTATTAGTTGTTGCTAAACAGCACTTACTCTTTCAGTCTCTCATGCTCTCCAGTGAGGAAGGGCAGACGAAGCTAAGGAACCAGGGACAGGATACCTGACCCAAACTAGCCAAAGGGGTATTCCATACCACAGCACATCATGGACAGTATATAAACTGGAGGGAGTTACCCAAAAGAGAAGATCACTGCTCAGGCTGGGCTGGGTGAGCAGGTGGTGTGCAATTATGTTGTCCATTACTAGTGTTTGTTGCTTTTTCCTTTTGCTTTTTCAGTTTTATATTCTCTCCCCTTGCTATTTCCCTTATTATTATTAGTAGTAGTAGTAGTTTTACATTACACTTTAGTTACTGGACTGTTCTTATCTCAACCCATGGGGTTTACATTCTTCAAGATCTTCCCATCCCACCCAGAGGGGGAAGAGGAATGGCTGTATGATGCTGAGTTACTAGCTGGGCTTAAACCACAACAGCAACTTGGACATTCTCTTCCCCTTACAGAGTGTCATGGGTTCTTTGCAAACCCATGCCCAGATGAGAAAGCTATCCTCTCAAAACAGCATCTGGAAACAAAATTGTATTAGAAGCCAGTGCCATTCCTTACCAGCTCCAGACTGCCCCTCCAGCTGTGCTCTTTTAGGGGCTACATTTTAAAATCGCATCAAGGAACTGGTTTGGCTGAAAAAGAATACAGCCAGATTGTGGCTCCACTTTTAAACCTCAGATACCACAGAATGCTTAAAAAAAATCCAAACAAACAAAAGCACAATACACAGAAGGATTGGAAAGCTTCTCATCCAACTAGTTCACACAAAGATGCCAGAGCCGCTCAGTTTGAGTGTCACATGCGTTTATTCAAAGGTTTTTCTTTTGTGTTTCAGTAATCCCCAGTCTGTTGATCCACAAATCAGAACACTAATCCCTTACCACATGATAAATTGCAACACATCCAAGCAAACACAGGGATTTCAGAATATCAGAAGAGTTCAATTTTGAACAAAGGGGGGGGGGGTGTCAATCTTAGTGAAGCTTTTGCTCTGCTCTGATTTAATTCCTGGACATAGTCTAGTCCACTGGCTCTAGAACAAATGCCATTAAGAAAGTTAGCCTGAGCTTTGATGTGAATGTAAAAACCTAGCAGTTCTCAAAGCTATGGAATTTCCTTCCTAACTAATAAAGTGGGGAGAGGGAGAGACATTAGAGGAAATGCAGAAGAAAATCTGTCAGATTTCTTAAAGTGAGAATGAGGAGAACACACCATTCCCACAGAGAATTGTAATAGATAGCTTCAAGATTAAGTCTTAGTCACAAATTTTTTAGTCTGTATCTACACTACTAGGAGTGTTCTCAATTTCAGTGAATTTCTTAAGTTAAAACAACAAAGTAGACAGATGTCTTCTGTGTAATGAAATGTTTCAGCTAGAACAATTAAATAAGGGCAAAAGGAAGTGATCACCTGCAGTAAACCTGACAGTGAAATTGTTACCAAAAGTAAATGATATTGTTTTGTGCATAAAAAAAAAACGCTCTCAGAGAAGCCAACAAAACCACAAGAGTTGGTAAGTAAGCAGCAAAAATTAATGGCTGCAAGGGTGAGCCAAGTCAATCTTTAGCTTTAGATCTAGTTTACAATGTGGTTGCATATGGAAAATAAAAAGCTATTTTCATATGAATAAGATCACTCCTCTGGCTGTTGTATGATTTAAACTGAAATGCATACAGTACTATGACGTGTAGATAATGAAATGAAAGATGCAAAAGACTGTACAGATGCTTCAACTCTACAGTAAAATATCACATTCAGGTAAACATTAACATGAGGCCAAAGGCACAGTATCTTTTTCAGACTAACTCAAAAAGAGAACATACACTCCCCCAAGTACAACAGAGTACACATCACTGGCACTATTGAAAAAAACACATGCAAGCATGGGAGACAACCAGAGAAATGAGACACTGCTGAAAGACAGCTAAACTTACTGCTGCCATACTTTGCATAACCATCTGAAATAAACAATTTTAAAATATCATGTATATGTTAAGTGTAACTCTGAAGATTTACTCTGACAAACTAATGTTATAAAAGCAAAGTACAGAGAGGGTGTGTCGAAGTCCATGTTGAGAACATTTGTTTTGTTACAGAGGTAATTCCACACAGCATGCTATGTTCTATGTTACTTTTACAAACATAAACTGTACAACACAGAGATCAGCTATAATCACTACTGCCGTTACATGTATTTTAATCACAAATATTATTTGATGTGGGATTCGGTATTCTGGCCAGTATTTCCTCTTGATAACAACTAACAACTGCTACTGTTGGAATGTGACAGTAATCACTACCCCGAAAAAAAGTCACATTTCTGAGAGTTTTTACAAATTCTTTGTTAAACAAGATGTCAGCTAACTAACAAGTGAACAGTTCACTTAGGCATAAAAAATACTGGTACATCCTAATATTACCTGTGGGTGACAGCAAAAATGGTCCTCTTTGGTCTGTTCACACATGATGTATTGATGTCTGGAGAGTTTTTTCCACAGGTTTTGAAAGCTAGAAAACGGTTATGAGGAGTCTCTGAACTAGATTAGAAGGACTATATAAGCAATCATGGTGTAAGAGCCTCTAATCTTTACAGCAGAGCTATGCTAAGAAAGAACTGCAGTTCAGAGTGATACAGAATTTTCAATGCAGTGGAGAAGTCTTACTTGCAGAAACAATTTCTGTGGGTGGGTTCCCAAGGGTTTAGGTAGGCATAGCTAGCCAAGCCTGAACAGTCTGACAGAAAGGTCACTATGCAATGTGAAGAAATGCAGCAAATGTAGCTTGAAAGAACTGCTACACAAGATTCTGTAATATAGTAATTTGATGGAACACGTCAATAAAAAGAGGGAGAGAAAGAAATAAACAGATGCTCAGAAAGTTTCTAACCAATGACAAATAATAACCAAGATGCTCAAGACTATTGCCTAGATGAGTACAGCTACACAGCCACAGGCATCCACTGCCAAAACAGCCAACTCTTCCCACCCCATATACAGTCCAGACACCAGTTTCATCCCAGATATTCCCACACTGACCCATTGGAGACACATGAGAAAAGGAACCATTATCTGGTCGGAACGACTCTATAGCATGGCATTGCTTTTGCTACTGCAGTTATAAAGGCTCACAGCTCATCTGCCCTAAGGCACCTATTCCTAGCACTGTTGTGGTAATGGGAAGAGCCACCACAACAGCTTTCTTGTTGTGTTCTTAACCCACCTGAGGTTGCCCCTGCCTGGGCTGTCTTGCAGGAAATTCCCCTCCTGCACACTAGGGATTCTTTTAGGATTTCAACACCTAGAGGAAAAGATGGCACAAATTAATCAACTAAAAAAATC
>JASSUY010038694.1:2420-21760 GCA_032466535.1 Forpus xanthops | reverse complement strand
TAGCACACACAGGACAGATGATGGCACACCAGGACAGACGCTTGTAGCACACACAGGACAGATGATGGCACACCAGGACAGATGATGGCAGCACACACAGGACAGATGATAGCACACACAGGACAGATGATGGTAGCACATACAGGACAGATGATGGTACATCAGGACAGATGATGGTGGCACACACAGGACAGATGATGGCACACACAGGACAGATGATGATGGCACACGCAGGACAGACTTCATCTCTCACCACCACAGCAGTGAGGGCAGCACGAGGTGCCAGGAGCAGCCTGGGGTGCACCTGGCTGTTTACAAAGACCCGTTTGCAGGGATAGCAGCAAAGGGACACACTGGAGCACAAGGACTGGGAAGCAGGAGAGATCTTTCTTGCCAAGACTCAGCCACGGGAGCCGTTCCTTTCCCATATTGCTTCCCAGCCCCTGGTGCTCCCATACCCCACTGCCCAGGCCTGCTGACAGTTCCTGCCCTGGGCAAACACCACTGGGAACTTTCCTGGAGACACTTCCTCAACATCCTCCTCCCAGCAGCCCTCCAGCATCCAGGATCATCTCCCAGCAAACCTAGTGCTCCCCAGGGCTGCCTGGGAGCAGGGATGAGCTTTGTGGAGCTGTCACGAGATTGCTTCTCACTGAGATCAGGCTGTTGAACTGTCCCATACCCCGGCCAGGGAGTGAATCAGCGATCATCACTTTTTAAAATCCATTTTTTCCATATTTAATCCTCCCGTTTCATTAGCATTGCTCACCCTGGGGTCTTTCGTATGAACCTTCCTGCTGAATTCCCAGTGCACCCCCAGCTCCAGTTAGGTTTTTGTCTCAAATCACTCAAACCTTAAACATGGAAGTCAAAGAACCCAAAATCCTGACTTTTAGAAAGAAAAGTTTGTGAGCTGCAGAGATTTTCAGAGTTTCACTTTTCAGGTTTTGAATGCAACTGCAAAGCTGGAGTTTTATTCATCTGTCAGGGAGAAGTGGAGCTTCTGAGCTCACCCTGATGCCACCAGCTGCAAGTTGAGAAAACCATGTGCTGTGAAACTCTCAAAAAGCCATTGAAAGCCTCATTCATTTCCTCTTCTTCCTCGCTACAAAACAGTACAACTCATGAGCAGGTGGATGCTCTGAGCACACGCGGGGATCCCTCCTACTGCAGATGGACACCCTCAAACGCACCCTAGTGCTTCAGGTTTCCTATTCCTGCCCCACAACAGAGACATCTCCGTGGGTCTTCTTCAGGCCACTCCAGGATGGGCAGCTGGCTTAGTGCAAACCCCAGAAAAGTGAGGAGATTGCTTCAGCCTGAAGGCACATCCCCTGCCTAGCCCCATGGCAATGGCCCTCTCAGCTCTCTCAGCTCTAGGAGTGGCAACTGGGGTCCAGCCCCCCTCCTTCACTAATGTTTGCAAAATAGACTGAAGAAACACAGTCCCACACAGACGTTGCAGGCTGCAGGACAGAAGAGCAAGCAGGGCCCATGCCTGGGTGGCACCACTTAAACATAAGTAACTGAGGCTGAAGCAGGTTGCAGAGTTGATGGAGTCTTCATAAGGGGAAAGGAGATGGAGAATAGCTGTGTCCTAAGATGAACTCGGAGGCCTTCAGAGCTGATAATGCTCCACTCAAAGCCACCATCCTGCCATTTTAAGTCTGTGCCTTGTAAAGGGACAAAGGGAAAGAAACGTGCAAGCAGGTTCAGTTGTGGGAAGCTGGCAGTGCCACTTCCAGGTGCCACTCTGTGCCCGCTGGGATGGGGCTGTGCTAGCGAAGGGCATGGGAAGGATGCTTTCCCACCTCTAGGTGCAATCCTGCTCTCAGGCTCCAGCAGGTGACTTGGATGATACTACTAAGTGCAATTTTTCCAGCTTCAGATGGATTTTACTATTTGCGGGGTACAAGAGCACCCATCACTCCTCACACTGCTGCCAGGCGCTGCAGTGAGACAATAACCTGCTCAGGGAAGATATTGTTTGCTGGAATGAGCTTTTCCAGCTCAAAGGTCCCTGGGCAGGGCTGAAGTTAAACCCTCACTGCAGAAAAATGGGACTTTGCACGAGTCTGAGGTTTGGCAGACCAGGGCTGTGGGACTTGCCAGAGGAGCACTCTGCAGCCAGCAGCCGGTGAGATCTAGCTCCCAAAACACACCCCGTGCTGGTGTCAGAGGAGTTGCTCTGGCTGGGGAGTACTCACAAGAGCCAGAACCAGCCCAGGCATGTGGGAGGCTGCTGTTGGAACAGGGATGATCCTTCCCACTATGTGTCAACCAGATGGGAACTGGGCAGAAGTTAGTGTGGACAAGTGTCCGCATCCCGCTTCCAGTGCATGCCTTGTCCTCCTGCCAGGGAGACTTCTTGTCCTTGAGACTGCATTGGGTTTACATGGCCTGATTTTGGTAGTGGGAGACTGCATGGGTGGCTTCTATGAGAAGACACCAGAAGCTGCTCCCATGATGGGCCCAGCCAGCTCCAGCCATCTCCAAGATGGACCCACCACTGCCAAAAAAGGAGCCCATCAGCAAAGTTGGTGGTTCTTCTGTAAGAATGCATTTAAGAAATGGTAAAACCCACAGCATAGCAGCTGAAGAGGAGCCAGAATATGTGGGAGCAGCAGCTCTGCAGATGCTGAGGTCAGTAAGGGAGGAGGGCAGGAGGTGCTCCAGGCATCAGAACAGATCTGCCTATGGCCTGTGGTGCAGACCATAGAGTCACAGAATCATAGAATCATACGGGTTGGAAAAGCCCTTTAAGCTCATCCAGTCCAACTGTTCCCAGCACTGCCAAGGCCACCACTGACCCATGGGTCAGAGGCACTGAGGCCTCATCTCCATGGTGTGTGAGCATATGCAGGGATGGTGACTCCAGCCCTGCCCTGGGCAGCCTGTTCCAATGCTGAGCACCTTTGGGCAAGGAATTGTTCCTCAGCTCCATCTAAACCTGCCCTGGTGCAGTTTGAGGCCATTTCCCCTTGTCCCATCCCTTGTTCCTTGGGAGCAGAGCCCAGCCCCCTCCTGGCTCCATCCTCCTCTCAGGCAATTGCAGGGAGCAATCAGGTCCCCCCTAAACCATCTCTTCTCCATCTGAACTCCCCAGGTCCCTCAGCCGTTCCCCATCACACTGTGCTCCAGGCCCAGCACCAGCCCCATTGCCCTTCTCTGGTCCCGCTCCAGCACCTCAATGTCTCTCTTGTAGTGAGGGGCCCAGATGATGATGAGGCAGGCTGTGCCCCTGCAGCCCACAGAGCTCCATGGTGGAACAGATATCCACCTGCAACCCAGGGAGGCCTCCACACCTCCACCTTTCTGCAGCAGGAGCCTGCTCAGCCTCTGAGGTGTACTTTAAGTGTCAAACTGCTGCCTGGAGCCTGCCTGGCTGCCGCTGAATCCATCCCCCACCTTGTCTTGGCATGTATCATGCATGATTCAGCTCTCCTTTCTCACCACCCATTGCCTCCCTTTGGAAATGAGCCTTGAGGTCAATCCTTTCAGCTCTGTTCTGGTTACTGGGTGCTGGACTGCAGCAGGACTCCCACAGCTGGGACCAAGCTGCCACATCCCGGCCAGTGCCAGCCAGAGGAGCACAGGCCCCCATGGAGATCCTGAGCCGTGTCTGATGCTGCAGATGGAGCTCAGGCTCCCCTCCTCCTTCTGCCAGCACTGTCTCACTGCAGAGCTGGGGGAGATGAGTGCCGGGTCCCACGGCTTCAGTAGTGGATGTCTGTGAGGAACCACATTTCCAGTGTCTGGAGTAACTGGATTCTCCTGGGAGTCACAGGCAGCTCGTGGTGAGAAGCTCACCAAGGAACCAGGCTTAGACCCTTTACAAGTTTCACTGGTTTAAAAAATAACCATATCAGGGTCCAGCCAGAGCCTGTGCTTACTGCACACACAGCTGGCATGCACCTCTGAGCAAATAAGCCTGGGAGCAGCCACCAGTAACACAGTTATGATGTCCCCACCATCCCCTCCTGCCACGCAGCAGTGTCCAGGGATGAGGAAGATGACAGCAAGTATACGTGATTCTTCCCTCGAGCCCTCTCCCTGTCTCCAGCTATTTTCAGCTCGTTTCCTGAGCCACATGTGATATCCTAACTTCTCTGTATTGACATTTGTTAGTAGATCCCTCCTTTTTGGACTTGTCAAGAAAAGCCCTTTGGGCACAGACAAACCCCCAGCATCAGCACGATCCCTCCACAGGGAGCTCCTGTCCCCCACCCCAGTATAGAGAACTATCTTGCTTCGGGTTGGGTTACATCTGGCTCCCACCTTCACTTCATGCACTGGAAGAGCTGGTGGTTCTTTCCCTCTCCAGCCTCTTAAGGACAGTCCTCAGTTTCCAGATACCCAGTTGTATCTTCTCTGGCTGGAGGCTCCCATCCTGCTCAGCTAGGAAGGTCCCTTCCCACCAGTTTCTCAGGGTGATGTCTGCAGGCAGAGCTCATCCTTCCTTGTGCTCATCTGCTCTTCACGCACCACCCCGTGTGCATCCCAGGGAGCAGGATCAGCCCTTTGCAGCCCTTGCTGCCACACTGGCTTCACTCTGCAGTGAACTCCAGGTCCCACTGCATCCCACCCAGGGCTGAGCAGGACACTCACATGGGGCAGAGGTATGCTGTTCCCCCACTGGCTGGATCCGGCCTCTTGAATTTTCCCTCCAGCAATGTATTTTCCATTGCATTTAAAAATAAAATCCCACAATAAAAGCTTTGGCTAATTTTGTACTCGGCCTGTTTTTCCCAGGCTCCTGCAGGATGTGATGCCTCCCCAGCCTCGTGGTGCTGGTTCCCCTCCCAGCACTTGGCATTATCCACATGACCGGGGGGATCCGCAGGACTGTGGGTGGATGTGGACTGTCCAGGTGGATGTGGGGTCACTGAAGTGGAGAATGTCGAGCCCCAGTGCTACCCATAAAGGAGATCCTTTCTCTTTGCCTTGTTGGGGAGGCAGGAGCCGAGTGGGAAGGCAGAGGCTTGCTGTGTGGGGTGGGTGGCACAGTTTGGTGTGGTGGGAGCAGAGACATGGTGTGAACATGGAAACAGTGCAAGCGCAGATACGGTGTGACCATAGTCATGGTGTGCATGGCACCAGCGCAGCCTGGCACAATGGGAACATGAGCACGCTGTGCCCATGCCTGTGCCCACGTGCTTGCCAAGGGCAAGGGGTTTCCCCAGCAGTGCTTGAATCCCAGAACACTCCCCCGGAGCAGTGCCAGGAGTGCTGGCACAATGCTGTCTGTGCTCGTGACTCCCTCCGGCATCTCTCCATCTATCTGGCATTTGAGTGTGTTCTGTAGCACCCTCACGGGCTGTGCTGAAGCTTTTGAGCTGCAGCAGTTGTCTGCAGTGCCAGGCACATGCCCAGGCCTGAGCAGCAGTCACGGCTTGACACTGGCAAACATAAGGACACGGAAAACCACCTCCTGCCCTGCAGCTGGGCTGGCAACTGGAGAGATGGAAAAACAACACATCCCTCTTGTGTTGTTGCCCCAGAGATGGATCAGGACTGCAGTGGGGGGCCTCCCCAGAGCACAGCAGATGGGTAGAATTCCCTCCTCGACCTGCTGTCCTCCTTTCCTGCAGTCCCACATCCTGAACCTGCCATGCAAAGATCCTGTGAGTGGGAAGAGCTGTGTTTCCACTAGGAGAAAATCCCTGGCAAAGTCCCTGGAAAAGTCCCTGGAAAAGCCACAGGATGCAGAGACGGTCCCAGTGCAGAGTGGGTGGGTGGGATTTGAATTCCCACTGTCCCCAGGCTATGGATAGGAGCTGCAGCACCCTCAGTTGCTAGCACGGGCCCAGAGGGACACACAGCAACAGAAGTGTTTGTGTGTGGGTTGGATCCTGCAGGATCCTGCTCCCCTGATCACAGCCCCAGACCCCAGCTGCTTTGCCTTTCTTCTTAATGAAATAAGGTTTGCAGTACTTAAGGATTCATAGCTCCTTTGGTTTTGTAAGACCAGGCCCCACCAAGCGTGAGTGCCACAGAGGAAAGCTTTATGGTGGGAGGGAGAAAGGCTGCGGAGCCTGGAGAGGAGCAAATGCTCTCTCAGAAGAGCATTGCTTGCAGAAGTTGGTTCTTTTTTTCTTTTTCTTTTCCATTTTTCCCTGGATTTCAGATCCTGGAGGCCTGGGGAAGCTTGTTCCTCACTGGGAACTGGCACCAGCACAACGGCTGCTCATGAGAGGAAAGGCTGAAAATGGCTGGGCTGGAGAAAAAACCCTCACGAGTTTGGACAGAGGAGCAAAATGAGACCTGAGCCATCAGTGCCCCTGTAGACCCCACGAAGATCCCCACCACAATCAGGTGAGTGCCTCTGCCTGCCCTGGATGCAGGGATGTTACCAGGTGTTACCACGATGCTGGGCTTATCCATCCCTGAGGGACAAGCCTGGCAGCCTAGCACAGAGCAGAGGCCATTGGCACTGACCAGCCCCATGGCCACTGGTGAGAAGGTGTTTGAGCAGGAGCATTGGCACCAGGATGCCTCTGACAAGCCCAAATTATTCTCTTCGTAAGCCATCAATATTCAATATTTAACGATGAAACCCTGACCCATCCAGCCAAGCTCTCTCCAAGCTGGCCAGGAAGATGGAAGGTTTTAGAAGATTTTAGGATCTAATGAAGACTTTTGGAAGCATCCCTAAGAAGCAGAAGCTATCTGCATGGCAGAGCTCCTGCCAGAAGTACCAGGTCAGGGCCATTTTGCTCTGTGCTACTTAGAAATTACTTTTGCATTTCCACTGGCCCCAAAGGCAGCAGAATTAAAAAAGGAAGTGTGTTTACAAAGCCCAAACTGAACTCAGAACAGCACAAAATGTTTTTCATTTTGGCCTAAATAAAACCGGGGCTGAGGCAATGTGTTTTGGGTTTCTTTTCTCAGTCAATAAGAACTAAAAGACTTTCTTTCTGTGTGATGAGCACTGCATGGGAGCTGTTCATCTTTAGCAGCAACGGAAAAGTCTCTGTAGCTTGAGAGCTGCTCAGTGCCTTTGTGGAAGTGAAGCAATGCGAAACCCCACTCCAGACCCTAAGGACAGGACTGTTGCTGCCCACATCCTGGCATCCGCCACGCTCAGCCCTTCCCCACTGGGCCCAGTGCTGCTGTGGCACAACTCACCTGGAGAGTTCCTTCACCCCCCAGCTCCACACAGCCTCACAGACTGGTTTGGGCTGTTAGAGACCTTCAGAGCACATCTAGTCCACCCCCCTGCAATGAACAGGGATATCTGCCACTCGATGTGGTTGCTCAGAACCTTTCACATCTCTCACAGGGAACCTGAGCAGTAAATGAAGATAAACCTTTTGCCATGCACGTGTGTGCAGCAGCACGAAGGGGAAAGCTACCCCGCACCTCTGGGGCACGCTCTCAGTATGGTGTGGCCAGATTTCTGCTCCCCTTGTCCGCCTCTTTTGCAGATCTGCCCAAATTGCTCACCCTGTGGTGCTGGTGCCTGGTTCAGGTGTTGCTGGGACCACAGTGGGGTCACTTGTGACTGCTTCCTCATAGGCAGGTCCTGACCAGCACCAGTCTCTCCTTGGTGCCTCGGGGGCTGGAAGCCATCCCAGGGCACAGCGGTCAAGGAGCATGGACTGGGACATTCTGTGTGCGTTAGGCTGTTGCTGCTGTGTCTCAGTGCTGCCCTGTGGGGCCCATTGGCAGGACACAGAGATGTGGCCTTGGCCATGAGCCTTGCCTGAGAACGGCTGCAGGATGTCACTGTGCAGGCAGAGCAGATCTGAGCAGAGGCCATTCTGTTGCCTGCTTGCTCAAGGGAAGATCTGATAGTGTTTTCTTTTTTCTCCCCAAGAAAAAGGGCCAGGGGACATCCCTGCAGCTGTCATGTCCCTGCCTGGGGATTCATTGGACAGACAGAGGCTGTACAGACCTCCTTCAGAAATCAAACCTGCCTGGACCTGATGAAGGAGAAGTTCTCTGCTGCTGCAACTGTGCAGGCACAGAGCAGCCCAGGCTGTAGCCTTGGGGACCTGCTGGTCCCTGTGCCTGCATCTACCACTGTGAGACTGAGGCAGAGAAGTCAAACAGTGTCATCGTGTGGAGGGTCCTGATCACTCCCTGGGCCATGGCTGCAGCCCAGCTTCCAGCAGGCTCTGTGCAGCCATTTCTGCCCCTTCAGCTCTCTGACCCTGTTCAGGCCATGCTGGCCTGGGCACACTTGGCATGGTCCCATCTCTCAGGAAGAGCGAGCAGAGGCACACTGATGGCAGAGCATGAGCAGGGGGGCACCTTCACAGGGCCTGCACCCCACTAAGTGTCAACAAGGGGACACTTTGTGTCTAAAAGTGAGTGTGGTCCTGCCAGGATGAGACTTCTCTGAGGGTAAGGGAGCAAGGCGGGAGTCTGAATGCAGGTGCCTCCTGATGCGATGGGAGCACAGCCTCAGCCTCCAGCACACAGGTAGGATCCAGGCAGGAACTCTTGGAGCCCCTCGCTGTGGTGCTGGGTCATCCAGGATGGAGCATCTGCCTTCAATGAGCGGTACCTTGGGAGGGGCTGTGCCGGATGCACGTGCCGCTCCGGGGCTATGGCCACAGGGACACATCAGACCTGTAGGAAGCTGGCCAGGCTCTGGAGCAGAGCCAGGGTGCTGTGCTCAAGCCACCCATGATGGAGATGTTGGGGCACCTGGCTCCAGTTTCCCCTTGGGAATGAGGTGGGATGGGCCAGCAGAGGCTCACCCACCTCTGCCCCTGCCATATCCCACAGAGCAGAGGCAGACCCATCCATTGCACCTAGATCTTTGTTCCACCAGGCCTCAGTGGAAAATGAAACTTTTCCATAGCTGCAGCCAGGGAGGAGGAATGGGAAGCATGGATCAGGTAATGCTTCTAAGGTAGGAGGCAGTTCTACCTCTGCCAAGAGGAGAAAGGAGTTGGCAAGCTGGAATCTGGGATACAAGCAGGGCTGTGGCAACAAGGTAAAAGGATGGTTTGGGACAGAACACGTGGCACCAAGGGAATGAGCAAGTGGTACCAGGTACCAGCTCACAGGTCTGAGATGCACCAGGCATCCCTTTCACCAAGACAGGCCTGCGTGACCCAGGGCTCCCCATCCTGATAAGGACCAGCCCCAGGACCCTGGGCCTTCTCCATATCATATTCTCAGTTCATCTCCCAAGGATTTGCATAGGTTAGAGCAGGACAGTGGGTGCTCAGGATGTTGGCTGGCAGCACAGGAGGTGCTGCAAAGCACCCAGAGCAGTGAGGGCCCATGATGGGCAGAGCAGCTCCTGACCACGCAGCGTGGAAGAAAAGCAAAAACCATGACAGGTTCAGGCTGGAGGCTCCAGATGCAGCTGCTCCTGTTGGCATTTGGGATAACTGTTCTGCTGGGAGAGCAGCTCTTCTTTAAGGGGGTAGCTGGGCACGGAGCCCAGCCTCAAAGGGCGTGAGAAGGGCACGAAGCTGGGCAGGAGAAAAGTGAAACTACAAATAGACCTGGGGAACTGGATCCTTCCCAAACCACATGGCTGAGGACAAGGGTAAGGTTCTGGGTGCCAGGCGTGCTCCCAGGTTGAGTCCAAGCCAGGGCCAAGGGCACCATGCTCCCAGTAAGAGCCTCCATCACCAGGGTCTGCCAGTGGGGACCCCCCGAGCAGCCTCACCCTGGCGCCTGTGATGAATGCAGTGACGTGAGCATGGTCTGTGTGGTGTGAACCTGGATCTGACAACCTTCAGTGTGGCAGGGCTGAGGCAGGCTGGCAGGAGCTGTCCTGTCCAGGGACAGCAGAGTCCTGCCCCAACTGCAGCCAGTGTCACCACAGCCCCACATGGCACGCGCCAGATGTGACCAGAGCCATGGAGGTGTCTGCACAGACCTGTGCTAAAGCACTGTTGGTAGCTGAGCCTGAAGGCAAAGTGTCACCCATGTCACCCAGTGCATTGCTTACAGACCTGGCCACAGACCCAGGTCTTGTGGCTCCCAGTCAAGCACTGAACTGTTAACAGCCTCCATGTTGCAGTGGAGCTAGCACCACTGCAGTGAAGTGAACACAACCCAGACACTCAGGTGAGGGTCAAGCACAGGCTGGACCCATCAGGGACCCAGAAACAGCAGGCCAGGCCAGAGGCACAGCTCCCAATCAGCCTTGCAGCCCAGCCCCAGCCAGCCCCCTGGCTTCCTGAGGTCCTCAGCACCGTCCTGTAGGGAGTGGGCCCAGGGCCAGCACCGCCAGGCCGTGGCCAGGATGTTTCCTTGGGCCATGGAGCAGGGGAAGAGCTGCCCTTGCTTCCCACAGAGCAGCATTGAATGCAGACAATGACCCTCTCTTGCATTTGAAAGCTCTCACAGGCTCTGCATCCAAACAAAGGCTTCAAAGGGGAACTGAGCACAATTATCCCCCTCCTCCTTACCCTTTCTGGGACTTGTAGCTACCATTAGCACCACTTGAAAGAGGCTGCAGCTGCAGGAGTTGGCTGCATCCCCATGCTGGCTTTGGGAGGCTCAACCCTGAGGGCTCTGCAGCGCAGGGCATCTGAGCTCACCCAAGGGGCAAGGGATGGTACCTCTGACCCCCAGCTGGCTACCCTCAGCACAGGCGGAGGGTCATGGCTGCATCACAGAGCCAGCGTGGTCCCCTCTGGCTGCCCCTGCATGAAGGAGTCAGTGCAGAGCACCATGGGCAGGCACAGGATACAGCTCTGAGGGAGGGCTGTGAACTACACCAGCACCACCTGAGGAACACAGGCCTCCAGCACAGCTTCTGGAGGAGCAGCTGGGTGAAGGCACAAGCACTGGAAGCCGTGGGGGTGGCTTCATGACTCCAGCCCACAGCGGTGAGGGGATCCTGGGGGGACCTCAGCCCCAGGGGAAGCCCAGAGGGTATGGAAAAGGGCATGGGAACAGGGCCTGGAGCAGGGACCCTCAGATTGTGACTTTGTAACCTCAGCTCCCCCCACATCCTGTGGGACAGGATACTCAGTAACATCAAGGCTGGCGGCAGCAGCAGAGCTGATTCAAGCACAAAGAAGGATAAATTAAATAGTTCACCCTGCTTTATTACTCCCATGGACAAGAGACCCTCCTCATAAAGAGGGTCACATTTAATTAAATATCAGACAAAACAAGCCCTGAACACCAGAGGTGGCATCACAAAAGTTGCTCAGAGGACAACTGATGTCCTATTCCCAGAGCTGGAGGACACAACTAGTCCTGGCCTTGCTCCATCACCCTGGCACTCCACTGATCCCTACTCCAGCACAGAGCAGCAGGCACAAGGGTAGAGGAGGGATCCATGCCTTGCAATGAGCTTCAAGTCAAGATCAACCTCAGAGGAGCTGAATGGGACAGACTGCACTGGACAGATGAAAAACACAAATAAGAAAGGAACTGGTCTGCACAGTGGCCAGGGCAGGGCAGGTCTAGCACCTTCTGCCCAGCTCAGTGCATTGTGCTCCAGTATCGCGCCAGGAGAGTCTGAGTATGATACAGTCCTGGAGAGAAAGGTCCTGGTCTTGGAGCTATGAAGGGCCAGATTTATGCTACATGGGAATTCACAAGGATCTCCTATGAAAATACCATAAATATCAAGTACCAACCCACAGTGGAAGACATCATTCAGCTAAAGCTTCATCACTGAGCTGGGTGGGAAGAGGAGCTATCCTGAAATGCACCAGTCTAACAGGACCCATGTTAGACCACCCCTCCTAAGAGACCCGGAGGAAGGTGCAGTTCATACTGAGGATGTCTCCCCAGGAATCCAGCATCCACTGCCAGGACAGGCAAAGCTGCCATTTCTCCATTTGGAGATGTGCAAACGGAAAATCCCATCAGCCCCCACTCCATTGTTCAGTTAAATACAAAATCCCATCTTGAAGCCTCCTCAGCAGTCAGGCTGTGTTAGCATCCTCCTGCTGCAGGGCATCCCCTTTCCTTTTAAAGTCATCATGAAAAAAAACCCTAAAAAATAAAGTCAGGCAGCCATAAGAATCCATTTGCCAGGTCAAGGCAGATCAAAGGACATGGAAGTGTCTGCCTCAACCTGCAAAGAGCCTGGAACAGCAGCTCAGATGTATGGGCTACCTTGTTTGAGTCTATGGCTCATGAGCTACAGGAGCCTGCACACATGTAAACAGCGACTATGGCATCACTACTGCAATTGGAAAGAGGGATTGTACCGGAGGAGCACCAGCTCAGGCACTGCTCTGGCCCAGGACAGTGCCACTGTCTGGCAGAACTTGGGCAGCAGAGGGGCCAGGTATGCCCCACTGGATTTTCAATCTTGTCTTCCAACAGCAGGACAAGCAGGGGACAGGCCACCCCCTCCAATGGCCAGGCTTGAGCGGAGGTGCCAGCAGGAGTGTTAAGATACATGCTCTTTTTAGGATAGCAGCCAGAATTCAGCCCAAGTGAGGCCAAGGGCACAGCAGCTCCCCCCACATGGTTAGTGGCCGTTTTTTGCAGCACATCAGGGATCCGGGCTTGGGCATGGTCTCTGCAGTCCCCTTAATGACGGGAAAGGAACAGCTTGAGAGCAGCACAGCTGAAAAGCCCAGCAGCAAAGCAGTGCAGGGATGCTCCCAGGTGGGGCCAAGGAAGTTCCAAGGGGTTCCTGGATTCCTCCTGCAAAGATGCCACCAGCAGTTCCAGACCTCAGGATAAAACACCTGGAGCAAGGGGTGCAGTAAGGTTTGGGGCAAAAGTCTCATGAAATCCTCAGGAAAGCTTGAGGCCAGGGAGGTGGGAGCTGGGTGCTAGATGAAGGTGGAGTCCAGCTGGCTTGTCTCATGGTTATTGCGGGCACGAGCCTCAAACAGCTGCTTGATCAGGGCAGACTTCTCCTGCTCCAACTGGGTGATGCGCTCGCTCTTGTCAGTCACCTCCTGCATGGGACAGAGGAAAATGCTGCTCGGGAGGAGAACACCACCATCTGCTGCGCTGCAGGTCTGGGATGTGAACCCCAGCAGTGAGCATGGCCCCGACTTCCTCAGCAGCCCTACTCACAATGGCTGCAGCATCTCCACTCTGTGACCTCCACTTATCCTATCCCTGCCCACAGACGGTCACCCAGCAAACAGCTGGACACAGCTGCATGACAGAGAGTCTCCACGTGCCCTTCTCTGATTTGACCAGAGCTGACCAAGGTGAAAGAACACTTTCCACTGCCTCATATTCCTTCCATCACCCCATCTCATCCCCTATACTCTCCCAGCCCCACTCCATGGAATTGCCTTCCCTTTCTCACCCCTCACCTTAGTGAGAAGCCGGTTTTGCTCCTTCAGCATGTTGATGGCTTGCTGGGAGCCTGCTGAGGCCGGGGACACTACAGGGACCAGCTTGCTCAGAGCTGAGGAGGGGTTTGCTGGCTGCAGAAAAGATGAAGGGAAGGAATGAGACACAGAGCCTCCTTCCCAGAGGCCCGCCCCAGCCCTTCTCCAAAGCCAGAATCTGTTTCTGTGGCACACAGGGAACTGAGAGAAGCCCAGCACAGGATTAAAATCCCAGCACAGGATCTCAGGCAGGCAGGCAGAGGTGGGAAGCATTTCTGCCAGGAGCACAGTGGGACAGCCAGCTCAGCAGGATTGTTTCCTTATTCACTTGACAGTGTCTACACCTTTTTTTAGATTTTCTTTAGCCCCCCACATGCCTTGAGCGCCCTCAGCCCAGCTGGGGCCTGGCTGTGCTGTCCTCAGGGCCATCTCCATCCCTCCTCTCACCCACAGACCAAGTCACCTCCCCGGAGCCCAGGAGAACTCTAGCAGCCCCTATATCAGGCTAGCCACCACAGTGGGGGATGACAGGGATCTTGGGAGGACAAGGACAAAAAGGACATGAGCTTGAGACTCATCACACGGGGTGGGACCCAAGCTCACACGAACGACCATAAGGTACTGATGTGGTGTTCTCACCTTGCCAGCGGTGGACAGGAGGTCACCTAGGCAGCGGTTTACTTCCTGTAGCTTGGGGACCAGGTGCCCCAAGTGGCTTTGGCTGCCCTCAGGGGCGAAGTCCTGGGAGATGGGGAGGAAGAAGAGGCTGGGTGTTACTATGGAGCTGGCTCCAGGTCCAGCCAAGTCCCAGCTCACTTCTTTAAACCCACAGAGCAGCCCCGAACCCTCCCAAGCAAGTGGGCACCTCGAGAAGAAATCCCATACTCACCACACTGGATTTGTTCTTCCCCAGAAGCTTCTGGCGTTCCTGCATGAACTGGATGTGCTGGTGGTACCACTCCCGGGCACACTCGACCAGCTCCAGACCCTGCAGCAGGAAATCCTTCTCCTGTTCCAGCTCCTTCATATGCTTCAGCTGCATGACAGAGGATGCAGATGTGTCACCATGTTCCCACCAAGGCCTTGTCAAGCCCCAGGGGCTAGTTTCTTCATAAGGCACAGAGAGATGAGGATACGGACAAGAGACTCAGCTCCTTTCCCCATGAAAGACCACAGAGGAGCAGGCTGATGGCTGTTACGTGATGCTGCTTCAGAAGAAGAGTTCTCTGGTTTGGGAGAACAACTGAGGCAGGTGAAGGACAATCAGGCCATCTGTACCCTCTTGCTCCCCACTGACGAAGCAGGTTTCTCCATCTCATATTTATCCAGTGACACAAGAGCAGGGCCTACAGCCACTTCCTAACACCATGAACCTCAGCCAGCAGCACAAACACACCCGGCTTTGCATGAGCAGTAAAGAGCCAAGCTAGATGTGCAGACTGGAAGCAGCACTCTATCCCCCAGGCACCTCTGAACAGAGCACAGCATGCCTTTCTGCTGAGTGTCTCTGCTGGTCTTTCAGGTTCAAGCACAAGGATCAGCTGGGGAGGGCTCCGAGGGCTTTTATATACCCAGAGAGCTGCTACTTGAGTGTCTGGAGCTCCCGCCCACAAACAAGCCCCTGGGATGTGCAGAGCAGGCACAGCCTGTAGCCAAGGCTGCTATAGGACAGGCAGCCCAGCTCCTCCACGGAGAGCAGAGCTGGAGCAGGGCTCTGTGCTCCACTGCCACCTTTTCTGCTGCCCATCAGCACTGCACTGCCACCGGCAACTGCAGAGGTGGTGGGACAAGAAGGGATATCCTGGGAAACAGAGCAACTGGTGCAGCAACCCTTTCATCAGCCATCACCCAGTGAGCCCAGGGCTCCTGCTCCCCTTCTCCTGAGCAGTGCTGCCTTGTTCCACTGGCTCCTTTCCCCCTGTCTCCATGCCAAGAGCATGGGGAGCTGCCTGCCTTTCTGCCTCTGTTGTGTCCTCTGACACAACACAGCCTGGCTTCCACTGCCTACAGCATAGACTGCACTCCAGGAGAACCTCCTCTAGGTGCCAGTGGGACTTTGATCACTCAGAAGCTGCTGGATGCTCAGAAACGTCTACTGCTGCTTTGGAGAACATCTTGAGAAGGGTGGCTCAGCTCAGAAGTGGCCCTGAACAGATAATAGAAACATAGAATGGTGAAGAGCTGGAAGAGGCCTTAAAGCTCATGAAGTTCCAACCCCTGCCATGGGCAGGGACACCTTCCACTAGGGCAGCTTGCTCCAAGCCCTGTGTCCAACCTGGCCTTGAACGCTGCCAGGGATGGGGCAGCCATAGCTTCTCTGGGCACCCTCACAGGGAAGAGCTTCTGACTAAGAGTTCATCTCAGTCTCCCCTCTGGCAGGTTGAAGCCATTCCCCTTGTCCTGTCCCTACAGGCCTTTGTAAAAGATCCCTATCCTGGAGATGTACAAGACTACACCAAAATCTTCCTCGGGCCACTAGCAATTCCCATCCCCATTGCCAGCCCTGAAGCCCCTCAAGTGCCCTACACCAGTCTCCCCCCCAGCCTGGATGGACAGTCTGGCCAAAGGGGACATACCAGAGGAAGAAGAGCAGAGCCTTGGTGCTACGCAGGCTGCTGCTGAGGGACGTGAAGAAGGTGCTGTATGTGGCAATGACTCTCACCCAGCTTAGGCTGCAGAAAGCCACCACCTGGCCTGCCCCAGTCCCACCAGGCTTGCTGGCCAGCTCGGAGACTGGAGGAAGAGGCAGCATCCTGCAGAGCAGTGAAACATCACCAGGGACAGAGGGCATCTCTTCAAGGATGGGAAGCTCTGGGGCAGAGGCAGCTTCTGGGGCAGGAGGAAGACAGAGTGCTGCACTTGGCTGGTGCTGCCCAGGGTAGGAGGGGAGGGGACAGTGCTGTACCCTGGGCTGCAGACAAGTGAAAGCGCTCAGCCTCATACAGAACATCTCATCCAGCCAGCCCTGTAGCCATGACAAAATGAGGCCAGTCAATGACGGACTGGCTGAGAACACCAGCTAAGCAAACACCAGCAGTGGTGGTGCAAAGAGTCCTGGGCTGCAATACAGCCCCATACCTCTGCTGTTGTTGCTTGGGATGAACCAACCCTGGTGCACCTAAGAGTGCTGGATGGACACCAGTATTCCCAACCCTCATTAGGCACTAGACAAATCAGCCTAATCACAGCTGAGAACCTTGTGTCTTCTGGGGCCCAACCTCCTCCAGCATGGGGAGGAAGGGAAGAAAGGCACAGGGACTCCTTCCCTCAAGAGCCTGGGAAAAGAGGCAAGCCAGAGCTCAGGCAGCGATGTGCTCCAGCCTGGAGCTGTACTCACAGGAAAAAGCCTTGCCAGGGAAAGGAGGGACCTTCCACTATGCAAAACAGCAACTTCCAGCCACCAAAACCCAGAGAACCGAAAAGTCTCATCTCAGACACACACACATCTAATAACTCCTTCACAGGACCTCTCATTTCAGATGCCTTCAGCCCAAGAGCACCCCAACCCTTTGCATGGCTGCAGGCCCAGCAAACCATGGGTGGGCACAAGCCCTTGTTTCCCAGACCAGGCTCCACAGCATGTTATGTCTGCCAAGGCCAGGCCAGGCTGTAATCGATGCTGTCCAAGCCACTGGTCAGCCCCACTGGGCTCAGGGTGACACCAGGGTGCAAGGAGTGGAAGTGCAGAGGTGACAGTGAGAAGCAGCTCTGACACCAGCCAGAGCTCATACTGCCAATCACTCACTCATCCTGCAGCCTGGGTCCTGGCTCTCATCCCAGGAAAAATTAGCTTGAGTTTGTGGGCAACTCAAAGGCAGCTCCTCCATCCCATTTCAGAGAAGTGAAGATCCCTTCATCCAGGGAATCTGATCCAAGCTCTTCCACACACATGGAGAGGAAGGCAGATCCTTCCATCCTGGGCTGCCCAGCTAAATTCAATGCTGGTTTCTCTGCATCACCAGCAAAAAGCCTCTCAGGAGCCATGAAAACCAGCATTCTTGAGCCTGACCTTCAGAGCACATGCAGTAGGAGACCCAGCCCAGCACCACCACTTGCAGCACAGAGCATATCTGACCTCCACTGAGTGCTTGAGGGGCCCAGAGACCCACCTGCTCCTACACCTACATGCTTGCCTTTCCCTTCCCAGGATTCTGCCCATTAGAAGGCACCTGTGCAGTCAAATGCTGGCTCCACTGCCTAACCTCACTCCAGGAGAAGGCAGGGAAACACATGCCTCTGCCCTGTCTGGCATGATTCAGGATGGAAAGCACCTCAGAAGAAACAGCAGGACCTCCACATACATCAATAGAGTTTTGTATGCAGAGTACCAGGATCTGCCCAACACCCCACAGTTCACACATGCAGGATTGGGCAGTGGGGAGCCACAGCCGAGAGCTGGTATTAGTGGTGAGGGACCCCATGATCCACCTTTCCCCTGGGACCAGGACTTCCCCATGGTCTGTGAGGGTGCTGAGGCGCTGGCACAGGGTGCCTAGAGAAGCTGTGGTTGCCCCAACCCTGGCAGTGCTTAAGGCCAGGATGGACACAGGGGCTTGGAGCAAACTGCTCTAGTGGAAAGTGTCCCTGCCTGTGGCAGGGGTTGGAACTGGGTGAGCTTTAAGGTACCTTCCAACCCAAACCAGTCTGAGGTTCTATGATATGACCAAGGTCCCTTCACTGGAGCCCATGGCAGGACTGTCCCCTTACCATGCTGAAGTCCACGCCATTGGTGATGGTGTGCCTCCGATGTTCTGCACGTCCCCTCTGATGCCTCCGAGCATCCCCAGCCCCTGGATGGCCACTGTCTCCCTGGGACTGCCCAGTAGCTTTAGCATCACCACCTGTAACAAAGGAAAGCATAAGGCCACCAGCTGCTATCTGCAGCACAGTCTTGCAGACATGGCAGGGAGCAGCTGAGCAAAGCCGCAGCCCAGGTGCCTGCTGGCAGGCAGAGCAGGTTTCAGCAGCAACTTATGTGGCTGTGCCAAGTTGGCAACTCACCTTGGTCATCTGCAAAAAGCAGACAGCTTCCAGGCAATGCTGTTTCAGGCAATTAAACCATTAGCAACACTAGCTACCCTTGTCCTGTCTTCATGGGACTCCTGGCTCACACTCAGTGGCACAGGCTCTGCACAGAATCTGACTCCTTAAGGCATCTCCTGCTTGGTGATGGGCTTGGCCACGCAGACATTCCCTCCCCAAACCTTGTGCCTGTGGCCTAACCATTGAGTAAATCAGACTCTAGGTTTTCCAAAATGTTATTCAAAACCCAGCATCCCACCCTGCAAAAGATTGATCCCTTACAAACACATGACACTGGTGCAAATCCAGGCATGACCTCTCTGCAGGTTAAGTTCATGTTGGCACATTTCAGGCTAGTCAGTACAAGCCCCACGCCACCCACCCTGGGGAATTCGCCAGGAACAAAGCCCTGCAGCATGGCCAAGGCCAGTTCAGAGCCTGATTCTGGCCAAGCACTGCCTTGAATCACAGCACCAGGGCAGCCACAGAGCAGCCAGCACCGTCTCAACATGCCTGGGCAGCGAGTGCTCCACCGCCCTCTGTGCCAGCTCCAGGCAGACCCTGTCCTGTATCCAGCCCTTGCTGCTGCAGACACCTCTCCCTGAGAGCCTCTTTCCCAGCCTGGCTATGGCACAAGGGCGGCAGGGAGGCAGGCAAGCGACAGCAGGCAGAGACAGCCAGGGAACATGCCTCCTCCTCAGGACTGCTGCCTACCTGTCTCCCAGGCACCCTTACCCATCGCCACATCTTCTCCCACATGCAGGCTCCCAGACACTAGCGCTGTCAGGCACAGGTCCAGTGTGTTCCCTGCTGCATGGGCACGAAGGGCAGCAAGTGCCAGGACAGGGTAAGTAGCATTCTCCAGGCTGGCACCCACAGCCCACAGCTCCACAAGGCTCCTCAGCTGAACACATGGACACAGTGAAAGAGGGATATGGAGCAGGAAAGGACAGCATCAGCTGCAGGAACCACTCTCCTTCACCTTGAGGGCGATGAGGTCTGGGATGAGGTCTGGGATGAGGTCTGGGATGAGGTCTGGGATGAGGTCTGGGATGAGGTCTGGGATGAGGTCTGGGATGA
>JASSUY010038693.1:0-16215 GCA_032466535.1 Forpus xanthops | reverse complement strand
ATCACTGGCAGTGTTCAAGGCTGGGTTGGACATAGCCTTGGGTGGCATGGTTTAGTGAGAGGTGTCCCTGCCCGTGGCAGGGGGGTTGGAGCTGGATGATCTTGGGGTCCTTTCCATCCCTAACTATTCTATGATTCTATGATTTCTGTTACAGTAATATTTAGAGTAGTTAGCACAAATCTACTGTATACATGTCAGAATTAATTAATATCTGGTGTTATTCTTAAAAGCATGTAACCTCAGTCCAAGTCCCTTCTCACTTACTGGCTACTTCCGTCAATGCTACCGGACTCTACACAGGTGTCAGAGTTCACAGCAGTAAGCAGGAAGTAGTAAAAAGCATGTATGTGTATGTGCTTGCATTTGCATAGCTCATAGGGTTCTTGAATTGATAGAACATAACAACGTCTTCAGTGCTTGACATAAGAATGCTTCATTAACAGTGGTTTGGAGGCTGGTTACCAAACTTTAGCTCCTGTGGCTTCCATAGAGACATAATCTGTATATGAGAGAAAACCATGTTCGAGGAGACTGAACTGCTCTGACCATTTCTTAATTAGGGAAGTAAACCATATAAGCATTATGAGATCTTCACAAGGTCTCTACACAGGCAATCTGTGACAAAGAATGATTTTAAACAGATCTTCCACTTGACCATGTGTTAAACAGTCCATTGTACTATCCACACCAGTAAATCTGAAAAAAAATTCCATGTAAAAATCTGAAATTACCTTGTGTGGACTGGAATTTACAGATTTGAACACTTTTACCACTGCTGTTCTCACATAGGCATATCCTTTTGCTCTTAAGGCATAAAAATTAGTTTAGTTTCTTTATTTCATTGGAACAAGATCTCTATATATAGGATAAGGAACTTTTCTTCTTATTTCCTGGATAGCTTACAAATAGCTCTATTTTATTCATGTTATTGTATTAAACCAGCTGACAAATAGTGCTCTGTTTATTTTGCACTCAATTTTCAGAGATCTCTAACAATGCCTTTTAAGCCACAGAATGCCTCAGGGTGTTAATTCCATTGTCATAGCAATTGGGTTAATGTCTGAGGGAGCAATTATGAATTGAATGTGCTCACACCATATTGTGGCATATAAATAATATTATAACACTTACTTTCTGATTGCAATATGAATGTGTATGTGAGTATAAAATGAGGACATATACAGGTTATAAAATTATCTAGTGTAGAAACTCCTTAATTTCAGTCATTATGTGGTAGCCTGAAGAAAAACAAAGTGCTAGACTTTATGAATAGTGTTAAGAGAAACACAATTAAAAATGCACATTAATGCTGTGGAACACATTAGAACCAAAATTGAGGACTTCACTTCCAGGCAGTTAATTCATAGGACCTAGTGTTTATATTTTGGATAACGAAAGCTAGGAACTAAACTAGGTGGGAAGCTGGAGGTATCAGCTCAAGCCCAGTGATGAAAGCTGCTTAGATCAGACAGATTAGAGTTTAGGTGGAAAGAATATATGACTCTATCTGTTCATGTAATTAGACTTTAGAATTGGTGTCATGGTTCAGGTGCTCAATCACACACACTCTGCCCAGAGGGATGGGGGAAAGAACTGGAAGACTAAAAGTGAAAAAACTCATGGTTTCAGATAAAGACAGGTTAATAGCTGAAGCAAAAGCTGCACACTGAAGAAGAGCAGGAAGACACTCTGACTTGCTAATATGAAACACTTTCAGATGAGGCATTCTGCATGCAAATAATTTGATTTTATATCTCACTGAAACTAAGCAATAATCTTGCTGTTTCCTGGCTTCCTCCATCACTGCCACTTCCCCACTCTGCTCCCAGCTACATGGTCTGCCTGCTCCTACATATCACCAGAGCCATCTGTTGGCCAGTTAAACTTCATAAACCCCAGAAGTATGCAGGATTTTTTCTATACCTTTTTTTTTTTGCATATTTTAGCTGATGAAAGTGCATCACAGAAGGATAAAATAAATGCTCTATTGTAGTGCTTATCCATTTCTGGCAGTGCTTACACACTAACAAGGCTTATGAGTTCTAGGTCACCCCTGTAGCTTTTAGACTTCTAAGTCAGCAGTAGATCAATTATATTCTTTGTGTTATGTATCCATACATACCTCACAACTGAAAAAAGATCGGGGTACTAATGAGGTCAAGAAGACTTGTTGACCAAGAATAAACCCAGGTGTCATAAACAAAGTTCAAGAGAAGGTAAAAAGAAGCATTCAATAACATAGCCAGCTATATCTGGAATGCACCAATCTGCAGCTTGACATCTTTGTAAATAGATGAACGCTGCATTTATACATGCACCTGGAATTGTAATTCCCAGTGGTGATCCTAGGAGACATCTTAGACACCCATCAGCATCTGACAATGAAGTATGGATTTATGATTTTGTTGATGCAAGAAGGAAAGGAATCTACAGTACAAGAAATTACATGCAAAATAAACAGAACTCATGGATTCATCAGCCTGGTGGTGGAACATTTAGTTTGGTTGTTTTTTTCATGTTAATATATAGCAACCATCGGTGGTGATGCACCCTTTTGCATAGCATTCATTGAGGGACCAGAGGGCATTTGCTCTGAAAACAGAAGACCGGTTTCTAACATTTCTCACCCTGAAAGTCTAGAAATTACATTTTCCAGTGTTTAGGGAGGACATCCATCACAAGCCAATGAGTATTCTTTCTTCTGTCTGTTATAAATGTTCCAGCAAGTAGCCAGAAATGAAAAAATCCTGAAAATGGAAAAAGATCCAGCAAATGGGGGTTTCGTATAAATGCTAGAATATACTCCTGAAAGAAGGGAGACCCATTTCCATTACCGTTGGACCTATTAATCTCTGCAATGTAAAATGCAGAGGTAAGAATTATAGAACACATTATCTTCCAGATTAAAAAAAAGAAAACAAACTTTCGACCTCTTAGCAACTTGGTCTTTTTGCAGGTCATGTCATTAGCATCAGCCTATTTACATTCTGGAACCACTGAAGCCAAAATATGTGTGCCCTCAAGCAACTTGGCAAGAATAACTTGCCAAAATGATGACTAGACAATAGATATTTTGTGTTATTACATTAAGACAACAAAGGGAAAAAATAGTTGTGATACTGTACTTTTCTGTACACTTTTGTGTAGAGAAAAATAAAAGAAGACAAATACTGTGAGGGAGGAGAGAAAAATGAAATGAACAAAGAGAAAAATTAAAAAAGAGGGACTGGAGAGAAAAATAATTTTAAAAAAGATAACTTTCCCACCACTGAACAGGAAAGGATTACTTTTAAATATTAGTTAAGGAAAATTGTAAAATACTAATTTGATCAAGAATAAAAAAGGAACAAGGAAATCCAACAAAATAACCATGAACAGTAACTGTGAATAAACGGAGTTTGATCACTTTAGACAAGAGATTATATGGTAGGTCTGCCTGCAGCAGCCGACTATAACTGATGAGTCAGAAGGCTTCTTCTAGCCCCATTATGCTTTACTATGATATTCTAGTTCCTTAATATTCCATTTCCCAAATTTATCAGTAGCTTCATCTATACTTTAAGAGATAATTACTCAAGAAAAAAAAAAAAAGCAAATGATGTTATTGATAGATTGGCTTAATTTTAAAAAACTTCATTATAAATGCAGTAACCTTTAAAAAGATGCCTCTTTTTAATGAATTTGCTTCAGAAAATATTCTAGATTTCATTCAATTTTTTTTTACATAAATTATCTTCCAGAACATACATCTGTGTATCCATATCATTTTCAGGGTTCTTAAAGACAACAGAAGTTATTTTAAGACACTAACACTACGCAGAAATTTGCTGATCATTTCAGGGAACTCTGAGGGCTAGCTATATGTGATTTCGTTAGAAGATATGACATCAACTCAGAAAAAAAAAAGCTTTTAACGAATTCTGAATGGAGGTTTCCTAGTAATTTCAACAAGCAGAGTTTTCCCATTAAGATTTCTTTCAATTATTTTAGAGTACTATATTCCAAGGGAAAAAGATGTGGGCAGCAATTTCACCAGTCGTTTGATGCTGCCTTTTCAACTTCTACAAATTAAGCCTTACTATGCAAATTTATTAATGCCTAAAGCTGTGACCATTTGTGTAGAATTTGCTTATTCTTTGCTAGGCCTCAGGTGTATTGTATGATTTATCAAATACAGTTGATGAAAATCACAACACGACCTGGCAGCGCACGCAAACCAAAAAGCCAACTGTGTCCTGTACTGCATCAAAAGAAATATGGCCAAGTGATCTTGGGAGGGTATACTCTCTTACCTACTTTGCTCTTGTGAGACCCCATCTGGAGTGCTGGGTTTAGGTTTGGGGCCCCCAACATAAAAGAGACATGGACTTGCTTGAGTGAGTCCAGAGTGGGGCCATGAAATTGATCAGAGGGCTGGAGCACCTCTCCTGTGAAGACTGGCTGAGAGAGCTGAGCTTGTTTACCCTAGAGAAGAGAAGGATACGGGGAAGCCTTATACCGGCCTTTCAATACCTAAAGGTGGAGTGCAAAAAAAGTAGTGATAGGAAAATGGGGAATGGCTTTAAGCTGAAAGAGGTTAGATTTAGGTTAGGCATAAGGAAGAAGTTCTTTACTATGAGGATGGTGAGAGACTTGAACAGGTTGCCCAGAGAAATTACGGCTACTTCATCTTTGGAAGTGTTGAAGCTCAGGCTTTGAGCAGCCTGGTGTAGTGGGAGGTGTTCCTGCTCATGGTAGAGTGGTTGGAATTAGAGGATCTTTAAGGTCTCTTCCAACCTAAACCATTCTGTGATTCTTTGATTGCAGTTATTACAGAAGCCACTTCACAATCAAGATTACACAAGCATTTTCTTATGCTAGTAAAACCCCCAAGTTTGTTGATAGTAAAATTCAATTAATTCTCTATATCACTCAAGTGATAGAGTGGCATGTCATGATTTAAGCCTCTCAGCCACACAGTTTTCTCTCTCACTCACTCCCCCCTCTTTCTTCCCCCCACTCCTGGAAGGATGGGAAGGAGAATTGGAAGAATGCAACTCCCACAGGTTGAGATAAGAACAGTTTAGTAACTAAGGGACAACACAAATCACTGATGATACCACCACCAATAATAATGACAAGAGAAATACAAGAGAAAACAATCACTCATCACCTATACCCAGCCAGACGAAGCACTGCACCCCCACCTTTTCGTGTCTCTGCTCTCTATTTTTTCATCCTGAGCATGACATGCTGCGGTATGGGATACCTCTTTGGTTAGTTTGGGTCAGGGGGCCTGTCTCTGCTTCCTCCTGGCTTCCTCTCCTCCCTCCAGAGCATGAGACTTAGAAAGTTCTTGGTCAGCCCAAAACATTAACAAGCACTAACTGAAAACACTGGTGTTATCAGCGCTGTTCCCAGGCCTAAAATCAAAACCACAGCACTGCACCAGCTACTATGAAGGAGAAAAATTACTTCTGCTGCTGAACTCATGACATGGCAGTAGCCTGGCATTAACTAGCATTTTTATTATTAAACCTTCAAGATAAGCATCTAGGAAAAAAAAAAAAAAAAAAAAGAAAGATTTCTCAGTTATTTCTAAAATACACATTGATGTTTCTCTAGTGATTTCACAGAGCAATTCTTAAGAATTTTTTTGAAAACAGTCGACGTACCAGGCTTGATTCAGCTGTTCACATCCAGGAAGGTATGCAGTACCGTTTGAGTTTCCCTATGTTGTCAACAGTTTTCCATGTATTTCTGAAGGTGTCACAGGTTTCCCATAGACACACCTATGTGCAGACAGCAGATCTGGGACCTAAAAGCCTGTACGCTTTTGGAAACCGCTAGAGGGAAAACTTGAGCTTCTGATATGGCATGATTATTTAACAGGTACAATGAGTAGCTATGCAGGTTCTTTTTCGGATAGGGCATATATTTCTTCTTATGATGGCTCTTGCTGTACTGTAGTAATGTTAGAATGCGTTCAGAAAGAAAAAGTGGAATATTCTTCTGTCAGTTTCAACTGTTCTGAAGAAATGTTCCTATAGGAACAGCTTTTCAATTTTTCTAGTCCCTTCACTTTATTGCTGGTACAGTAGCAAGCTGTATAGCTCAAGATGAAGCTATTCTACCCAGTACGACCAAAAATGCAGTCAAACCTTCATGACTGCAAGACAGTTGGCTCTCCTAGCTGTATTCATAATTTCTTTCACTTCATTTGTGATTAACTCACGTTCGCATTCATTGGCTCATTCTTCAGGGCCTCCATTTTGAAAATGGAATCAGTTACTTAAAAAAGAGACCAGCAGTGTGAGTAAAAAAAAAAAAAAAAAAACCCACCTAATAAAAACAACCAAACAATCAAAAACAAGGAAGAAAAAAAAAAAAGAAAAAAGCCCCAGAAAAAAAAATGCACAACCACAAATTGGATCCCATTGACATTCTTTAACTCAAGTATTTGACTAGCAGCTGCTAGTGCAAATAGTTCAAAGGCAAGTAGTGCCTCGCACTCCATCCCAAGAACCTGTCTCTAGGCAAGCCCCCATGTAAATTTGCAATCAGTTAACAGATGTTCAGCAAAACCACAAGAGCTCATTGTGTCTCCACTTGTAACACACTAAACCAGTAAAGTATAGCAAAACGAGCTCAAAAAAAAAAAAAAAAAAGTGATACTTTAAAGTGCATAAATGGCAAAGAACAGACAAGCACAGAAACTGAGCTCCTAAATAAGTCATTAAACCATGGTGATTTGTAATCTTCTGTTTATTCTTTGAGTTGAATAAGAGTTCCATTCCACACTATTAGTCTGAATTATTGTCCTAGTAACATTTACTAGTTTCACCAAAGCTTTTCAAATGGCTTCAGGTGCCACTGTCTCTTCAAATGCCAGCCTCATCTGACTTTACAAACTTAGATCTCAGTTTTAGCAGGGCACTCAGAAAATTCACCACTGAATCCTTATTCAGCCCCACATCTTAGACACAGTCAAACTAAAACCAATGACAAGAGGATCTTGTGGATATCTCTTTGCACAGCAGAGCAAAGCTCATAGGACACTGAAGGAAAAAAAAATACTATGGAATGACATCACCTACAATAGCAGATGCAGCAAACTAAAATAAAGATCAATCATAGTTAACTGGGGAAAGGGGCAGCTGGGGTTCATTTCAGTGCCATATTTCTCACATTGAGGCAAAATGAAATGAAGACTTGGGGAAAAATTACATAAGGTTCATTAATAAGTTTTTATTTATGGAAGCTGTAACTCACCTCCCTTAAGCAAGCGTGTAATGAGATAAGTAGACAATTGTTAGTTAATCCAATATTTTGTGACTGATATCACATTACTAGGACATCAAAAAATAGAAACAGCAAATACTGCTAAAGATATCCATTTGGTCTAGTTTTAAAATTTGCTATAGAATCTTCAGTGAAATTTATACTCACTTTCTGATAATATTCCAGTGCCTAGTTTACTGACAGCAAGCTGCAGACACATTAAGTATCACAAGTGGTTAGCAAAATTACTCAAAATGGAAGAAGTTTAGCACTGAAAATATGCAAGGTTAAAATCACAATGACAGAGCTTGAGTGTGAGAAAGTTATGACTGATGATTGCAATAAAAGTTTACGCTTCAAATGCATCCAACAAAACCATCACAAGCTATTTACAGATATGATTCAGAAATAAATTTAAAAGAAGTTAAAGCAGAGCATGTTCATACATAACTCACTACAAAATATACCAAGGAAATTCCTGAGACTTCCTAGAAATGGGAAATGTAAATTGCCCTCAACACTGCAATAACTGATAAAGGCAGAATGTTAAATTTTCTATATTCATCTATTCAAGAGTTCCAGTATAAAACTTTTTTTCAGTATTCCTGTCTTCCTTCTAAAATGAATAGTCGTTGAATAAGCAGTTTTAGCATACTTGCATAACTACTGAGGTGAAGTATATTTTCTTCTCAGGTTGTCAGTATCTATTTAATGCACTTATAATCCAGCTATATAATTACCCTGACCTAAATGTAAATAATGGTGAAAGAGCCCTCCCACAAGCATGTTTAAGCTGGCTAAAATACTACCATATTGTTTGGTTCTATTTTCTCCTTTCCTTGATACTTTTCAACTCTAATACCTGAAGAGTATACACTTAAGAATTATCCTTTGCCTAATTACATTCAGATTTATTTGAATGAATAGGTTCTGAAGTCTTTGAAAAAAAGAATCGTTTGTGCTGAGATTTTGGTTCTGTCTTAGGCACAAGTAACTGAGGCACAAATTTCAAGCTTAACATCCCAAAAGAAAAGAATGTTACAATAAGAAAGTGGGATTTTTCAAGGAAATGTAGATTGTGGATTTTGACTACATTAGTTAGATCCACAGTGGGGCCAAATTAGTTTTACACTGATGTGGTTTACTATCTGTGCTCTGCTGACCTTGGCTGGCAGCAAGATGTTCACGCAGCCCCTCTCTTACTCCCCCTCCATCAACAGGACATGAGGAAAAAGTATGATGAAAAGCTCAGAGGTCCAGATAAGGACAGGGAGACTGCTCACCAAAACTACCATCACGGGCAAAACAGACTCGCTATAGGGAAATTAATGTATTGCCAATTAAACACAGGAGGATAAATAGAACAAATCTAAAATAACTTTCTCCAAACCCCCACTGCAGGGGATCCTCTCCATGGGCCACAGTTCTTCCTGGCAGCCTGCACTACTGTGGACCCTCCACAGGCTGCAGCTGCCTTCAGGACATTGCCATGTGCTCTGGCCTGGGATCATCCATGAGCTGCATGTGAGTATTTGCTGAACCTTGGACCTCCACAGGCTGTAGGGCGTCAGCCTCCCTCACCATGGTTCGCAGCACAGGCTGCAGGGGAATCTCTGCTCTGGTGCCTGAAGCATCTCTTCCCCTCCTTCTTCCCTAAACTTCCTGGCAGGAGGGATGTTATTCTCACATTGTTTTCTTCTTCTTCCCAGCTGTTGCACAGCAGGCTGTTACACCTTCTTAAATATATTATTACAGAGGTATTACCACTGTCACTGTGTTTTCGCCACATCTCCTGATTTGCTTCCTTTCTCCCTATTTATGGTATGGAAAACAAAACAAAAGAATTAATCAAGCCTCAATTGGGCCATCTGGGCCTAGCCATTCAGACACTGAACATTTATCATAGTCATTTTGCCATGATAAATTCAAAAGGGGATCTAATTAGAAAGAAAGGCAAAAAAACAAACAACCCCCCCCGACAAACCAACAAAAAAACTCCAAACAACAGAAAAAAATTCTCAACAGATTCAATTATAAATGAAATATTTTACATATAGACTATAAAGTCAACTGAAAAAAAGGTAAAAAGCCGTGATGCAAAAAATAGATCTTATTCTCTTTTGAGATGTGATCAGGATAGTAGTTGTACAATTTGTTCTTATAGCGCAGAATCAGATTTCAGATTACAGCTGAAATCTGCATTGCTGCTTTTGCTGTAGAAATAATCTCTGCAGATCAGGAATCCATAAATAGACATCAGACCTGGAACTTAAAGCCTAATGTGACTGATCAGTTTAAGATTTGAATATAAATCTGAGAAGGTAATACCTGACTGCAAATATAGCCTTACTACATTGTAAAGGTTATAACAGAGAGTTACATTAAGCTTAGAGACGGATGAGCCTTGGAAAATCTGCCTGCAAAGCAGAGGGTGGTAATGGAATGGAATGGATTGCCCAGGGAGGTCGTGAATGCTCCATCCCTAGCGGTGTTCAAACCCAGACTGGACAGAGCCTTGGGTGGCATGGTTTGTTGTGAGGTGTCCCTGCCCATGGCAGGGCATTGGAACTAGAAGATCTTAAGGTCCTTTCCAACCCTAACTGTTCTATGATTCTATGATATAGATCTTGACATAAATTTGGATCTTGTTAGCAAAAAAATACTTGAGAAAGAATGTTATTTCCTTGCTGACAACAATATGCACCCTTCAGTTATGGGGGGGTCTTACAGGGCATGTCTCTTCTGCCTTCATTTACTCTTTTTTTTTTTTTCCTAGATTTGATTTCTGTTGGTTTAATGAATTGAATCAACCAAATAGGGGTCCAGGAAATGTTGTAATGCCCACAAGACAACTGGTGAAAGCAAGAAAGGGTGCCTTTCACTGTCAGCTCAATAGTGTTGGGCTACTGTAGGTTCAGATAAACAGCTATGAAATAGATTACTCTGTATTCCATGCAGTAGCAATAAAGATAATTCAACATAGCTGGAAATATTTTAGGTCACTGTTGCAAAAATATAGCAACTCTAATTTCTACTTCAGAAAAAGAGCAATTCTAGTGATCTGATATTTAAAGTTATATGGATTGAATTACACATGCCAACTATGCCTTTGGCTAGATAGGCAAATCAGGGTTTTAAGCATTTGAACAGTGTGTCAAGAAGGTAAGCCTATAAACAGTTGTAACTTTAGAGTTTGGTAAATAATAATTATCTCAGAAGATTTTTTTTTCCCTCAGAATTTTTGATACAGATAATATTATTTAAACTACTATGTATTTAAATTTTATACTTTAACTGAGCTCTCATCTGACTGATGAGAACTTTCATCCAGATCTTTCTTCAGCTTAAAATATTTAAAATGTTGGTTAGAAATATTTTAACTTGGATTCCTTTAGTCAGTATCACGTTACTGTACAAAAATTGTGTTTGTTATTATTCTACTATAGTAACATATGATGCTATAAAAACTGCCTTTCCAGGCTTCAAAGGAACACGGAAAGTTAACATTTTGAATTTGTGACTTACAAATACATAAATGAATGTTGCGTTACCATGATTTTTCTTTAAATAACAGAACACTTTGGATTCGTATTGATTTAATGAGGTTTTTCTTTGATGTCTTTGACACACTTCTCATTTCTATTGAACTGTTTTGCATTACTTCAAAGTTGTTGATTTATGAGTCATAAATATGCAAACTGCTAATTTGTTGTCTCTAGCATGCCTCCTTGTCTTTTTATTTATTGCTGTGCTTGCTTTTGTTTGCACAACATTTCATTGCAAGAAAATATTCTGCAGCTAAAATATTCTTGGATCTCAGAACACTGTCTTCATCTCAGTGTCGTTACAGCCACGGTCATGTTTGTAAATGAGGTTCCGGTTATGGTGCTAACTTTTTTGCAAACATTCCCGTAATGACAAAGCAATAATGTTACTCATATTATCATTAAAGCAATGTTTAATTTTTTTTGCATTTCCTTTATTCACAGAGAATGATTTTCTAACTACTGGTGTTCCATGGCTATCAAAAACTAAAAAACGGCACATATTCTCATCATCATTCTAGTAATGGTGACTGTAGTGACAGCACGTTTTAGAAGAGCAAACCTAGTACTCAGAGTGCATTGGGAATTAACTCTTCCTTACAATGGAAGAGAAATCAAAACAGTGTAATAGCTTTAGTGATTTTACCTAAAGAAGAGCGTAAAAATCCATGCCATCTTCAAAACACCTCAAAACGCATGTAAACCTATCAGCATTGTTTGTATTTCACGTTCATTTCTAGAAAATGTCCCTTCAAAACTTTCTTCAGTTGAACATTATTTGTGTGTATATATATATATATATATATATATATTAACATGAGTATTTTTCCTCCATATTTTTATTTACTGTGATGTGATATCTTTATCTGATATTCAAGGACAATAAGAAAAAGCAAAGTTGACAAAGGGGTATCTAAAGAGAAGTGCAAAGTGAAACATAAATATTTTGTCTCTCTGCAAATGCTTTCAAAGTGTACATAATGTTCTCCCAGTGACATGATTCTTTTCTGCTTTCCTCTACCAAGGCAGTAAAAAAGACCTATAGTATTATATTTACTCTTTTTTCAGTTCTTCAGTAGCAGCTGCTGCTGCAACTGTGATCAACCATTTCAGTGTTTTTTCTCAGTAGAGAAAAGCTCAAGCATATGTGGTTTCTTTTAGTCTTCTATTTTCCCATGGACCTTCAGAAGACCCAAGTGAGTAGTAATTATATATATGTGTATTTATAATATATATATATCTATAAATGTATATAATTTTCACCACAAAAATCTGGAAAAAATATATTTAGAGGCAAATTCATAAGAGGAAATCACGCAACTTCATAAAAAATAGGTTCCCAGTAGTCAGAATTAGATTTTAAAACTTGTCTTTGAGACGGAAGCTACTTGTCAGGGTTTAGACATAGCACCAGGCAACTGCTTGCCCTCCCCCGCCCGCTCCCCCCCCCCCGTTACCACCCCTGAGTGGGATGGGAAGGAGAATCAAAAGAATGTGAAACCTGCAGATTGAGATAAAAGCAGTTTAAGAAGTAAAATGTAAAATTAATACTTCTCCTACTAATAATAATGACAAGGAAAATAACAAGGACAGAGAATATGAAATTAACGGGGGAAAGGAAAAAAACAACAAACACAAGTGATGAACAATACAATTACTCACCCCCTGATGTCTGATACCCAGCCCGACCGGAGCAACAACTGCTTTCTTCCCGGTAGCTCCTCTCAATTCATTTACTGCACATGACGTGCTGTCTTATGGAATACCCCTTTGCCTAGTTTGGGTCAGATGTTCCATCTCTGCTCCCTCCTAGCTTCCTATGCCCCTCCTCACTGACAGAGCATGAGAGACTTCAAAACCCTCAATTAGGGCAAGTGTTAGTTAGTAGCAACTAGAACATTAGTGTCTTATCAGCATTATTGTCATACTAAAGCCAAAGACAGCACTGCAGTAGCTACTAGTAAGAAAATCTATCCCAGCTGAAACCAAGATATTATCTCAGATTCACATCACTATGAAGCATAAGTAAGAGAACAGACATGGATAAAAAAGTGTATATCTGAAAACCTTTCTGAATATAGTTTAGTCAATGGCAGAAAGGATTTAAAAAAATAGGTGTGTACAGTAACCTAAAGCTTTGAACACTTGCGCGGCGGTATAAGGATCTCAGCTGATCGGAAGCCCATTCCTGCTGCTTCATTAGCACATCAAATGCTTTCTTCACATTCAAACTGTTACCTTCAAGTACTATTCTGAGGTCAAAGACAATGAAGAATAGCTGTAAATCAGAGATTCTTTAGTTCTTCAGCTCTTGGTCAGTACATGAGTGCTTGTTTTCCGGTTTCTTTCACTTCAAAGTTAAAATGTTTTCTCAAACTGAATTAGAAGAGCTGCACTTTAGATGGTGTTTTAACCCAAGTACTTTGATTTTGCTACGAAGACAGTGTGGTGTTAAAAATCTCACTTCTTCATGGTTGAAAATGATATATCAATGCCTCACATTGGTCCTTCTTCCTCTGCCAAGAAGAACAGATGTAACAAGAAGAAACAAACAAAAACTTGAAACTGATCACCCTGCAAGAATGTTAATGAATATGAAGCTGATGTAGGAAGCAAAAGGAAAGCCCAGTAACTTTCTGACTATCAGACACTGTATTTCAGATTAATGTTAATGCAGACTTTACAGTTCAGAGGCAGGTATTCCGAATGAGATTTTTTTAAAAATCTTTTGGAGTTTAGCCATCACCGAATTATTAATGGTAACAGAAGTAGACACTTGAATCTGGATCTTTGGCATCTCAGATGGCTGCTCTGAATATTAGACTGTGCGCAATACTTTTGCACTGCTACAGTAAGCACGCCCATTCTGTGCTGGACTAAAGATTGAGTAATAAAAATCCATATACCTGAGGCTTTGCCACAGAATTATGAATGAAACTCCAAATGCTATTACTTCTTTCTCTGCTGAGGTTGAGCAGCAATCAACCTGGATATGACTGGAAAATAGAAGTGTACTTTCAAGGAAAACTAGGAAAGTCCTCATTTTCTATAGAAAGTTTGTGGTTTTGCTAGTGAACAGACAAAGAAAAGAAAAGAAAAGAAACTTGATATCGGACATAACAGCATAGAATCATAGAATCAGAATAGTTAGGGTTGGAAAGGACCTTAAGATCATCCATGTTACCCTCCTGGGAACTAGCTGAGTGTTTTCACAGTAATGATGCTTTAAGGAAAATACCCTCCTTCCAAGGAGTGTAACAGATATTAACAATAATCTCTTTCTAAATGCTAGCAAAATTTAACAGAAACATTGAAGCAGAAGGAAAGGAAAGAAAAGAATCAGAGACCTTATGACAGAAATTTCAGAGATTTCATGATGTAAAAGAAGTATGAAGACATGCAAATTGTCCAAAGAAAGAAACAGCAAACCTCACAGGAAATAACAGTCTGGTCTCAGAACATTTCAATGCATGCAAAGCAGCTCATCTTTTTTATTATAAAACCCAATCAAAGACAAGAAAGCCTCATAATCCATCTTCTTCCAAGCTTTTGGTTTGTGTTTCCAGCGTTGTAATTCTGCAAAGCATTATTAAGCCATAAAAGCCCCCTGCATGGAGAAAGAATTGTTCCTAAGAGCCAGTAAATCACCATTTCAGATAGCTTAATCTAATGGTATTAATCAAGATTGCCGTCTAGAGGTAGACGCAGATCAGCAGCAAGTAGCTGTGACGTTCAGCTGGCCCCTCAATGCTTTAACGACCTCTGAGAGTGTTTCTTCAGCAGCAGGTGGTGCCAGTTGCCTTCAGACTGAGGAGTGCCTGCACTAGGTGTAAAATGCAAATCCAGGTACATTAAACCTCACATCATGAAAAGCAAGGAGGCTTCCTAGAACTCACATCATTTCAATTTCACTGGTGCTAAAATATAGGGAAGCCAATATGCTACTGCATAATAATATCAACTTACTGCAGAAGTCCAGCATATATACTGAAGCATCTGAGAAATGAATTCACAGTATTCCTTAATGAATAAAGTTAATGCACAGATTTCAAGATGATCAGGAGCATGGAAATATTTTCATTTCATTGCATACCCAAGATTACAGTGTGCATTGCTGATTAATTTTCAGGTGCATTATTTCTTTTTAAATTAAGGTAAGACTTAGAAAAAAATAATTAATAAAATTACCAAGAATATACATAATGTAAGAATTGATTTTAACAACACCAATACATAAAAACAGTTTTCAAAACTAGCATTATTCTAAAACTGGTTTAAATAAATATATAAAACTGTCCCTCAGAAAAAGAAAAAAAAATCAGAAGATGCAAAAACTGTATATATCTCACCCAGGATAAACTATATTTCTGTGTATTTCTAATATTCAGCAATATTAATCCAATAGCGATATCTGTGCTGGGGATTCACACCAAGCTCCAAATAGTGTTCTTCTCTAGAATTAAATTGATTACACTAGAAAACTTTTCAGGTAGAAAAGAGCACAATCACACGAATGGAAAGCAGAACATATGGAAAGGTATCATGCATTGAAAATTAAGATATTAAGTATTTCTTTTAGAAATGAGAATGAATCTGAAAGATAAAAGTAGAATCGAGACACCTATAGAGTATTTAATCAAGCACAAACCAACAATACATCTTGAAATCAAGAATGATGACAACAGCAAGAAGTACGCATAAAAAATATCGTAAGATAAAATCACACAAAATTAGTGGTTTCAGCCCTAAGATAATACATTATCTATGGGCCATAATAAAGTCTGAAGAGGTTTACAAACTTTTGAAAGAAATCCAGGTTAAATGCGGACTTAAACATAGACTTTTAGACTTTATGGGTTCCAGGAAGACTTATTTTTCAGTGCTAAAAAGCGATGAAACATAGTGACCTTAATTCTACTTGTAGTTGGTACAGTATCTAAGGTCCCCTCAAGGAAGTAGTTTGTATTTTAGCTGGACATTTTTATCCATGATAAGAGGCTAACAGGGAAAATAGGAGAGTAACACAGTAATCAAATTACACAAGACTATTTTTTTTCTTGCTTAAAAAACCATGTATATATCTATTTGTGGTGGAGCTAGGAAAAAAAAATCTGAAACGGTAGATAATTGTAAGAGGGTTTCTACTTCATAAGATTTTATATGTAGGCTCTTTTTCCTTATCCCCCCCCCCCCCCTTGAGACTACAATTTGCAGTCTTATGTAGTCCAGTGTTTGTTTATGTGAGCACTTAAGTGCTCTTGTTCACTGAGATCCCTGTCACTCACACACTTCCACGAATGTTTCGAAAAGTAGAGGTCTACCTCTGACAACGTAATGATTTTCTTGTGCGGGCTAAGCAGAGGTCACAATTATTGAGGGTAAACAGTAGACACTACTGAGTTATTTGTTA